>JAMKCH010023207.1:0-26381 GCA_023653785.1 Ophioderma brevispina
TTTCCTCAACATATGACGTCATAGTGACGTTATAATGGGGATGTTGGTACTTATTTTGGTACAAATGGAAATAAGAAACGCTAAGCTATCCTTTGGTACCAAATTTACAGGAATCGGATGTTCAGTAACGGAAATCACAGGGGGTGGTAACCACCCCACCCGCTCGGGTAGCCGAGGGTTAATTTGGCTGCAAATTAATCATGTAAGTAACTTTTAAATAGGTAAGCCTATCTACTATGAACTAGGAATCAAACCTGGAACCCTCTGATATGAACCCAAATAACTAATAACCACAATACTGTGCTACCATAAAGGAAATACTAGTATATAAGAACATTGAATTCATGTATATACATTAGTTTCCTTTCAAAGTAATATAATTGTAAATTAAAATGGACAAATATCATACCAAAATGTGAAAGGGTTTCAACAAGAGGTTTTTGAACTATCTATAAAAAAAAATTGAAGTGAAAATAGGCTACTACATTAGTGCTTGTTTTTGTCCTTTCTGGGGTTAAAAATTATCTCGTTGTTATAACTTTGAATTACCAACTTAGCTGATTTGAATCTTTTACTTTATTACAACTTCAACAATCAATTAATTTGCAGCAACAGGTGTAAACTGAGTAAATGTTGCTATATTTGCACGATTTACCGTAACTTAATACATGTATGTTTGTGTTATCACTTCTCAAATGAAATAAGGGTATTTGTGAAATTATTCTCATGAAACGTAAAGTTGCATCATTACAAAATAAAAGATCCTTTAACTATTATGTCTAAAAACAATAAAAAAATAATAATAAAATAAAACTCAACTGGCGCGATTCAAAACTGATAAACGTAGGCTCCGTGTCATCGCCCGGATCGTCGCTTAGACAGTCAAGACATCTTACAATCTACGTCTGGTAAAGAACACATGCAGCTAAAATGCATATTTTTGTTTATACCACTACTAACATGCATCTTGTATTTACGAAATAACGTGCGCTTCACAGTAAAAAAAAAGGATCAGAAAAAGACAATACGTGACCGTAATTAAAAATATAGTAAAATAGTTTTTTGTCCAATTTTCGAGGCCTATTACGACTAAATTTATCAGAGAGGCTCGTATTTGAACTTTGAATTATATCAACATTGTTATACACTATTATGGATTCTCAATTATAAGTTATTTACAGGAAAATACTGTAAATCTTATAGGAAAATACTGGGAGCAATTCTGCCAACAAAATCCCATAAACCACAGCTTTTATAGTTTTCATTCAAATTCACTTTATATTTTACAGTTTAATGCATATGTTTTACCAAAATTAACTGAATTTTACAGTATATGCACCGTAATATTTTGGTTGACATTTGTGGATAGGCCTACTAAGTTAGGATGTTCGTCAGTGCTTGTTTTATTCTCTACACATTCACAATCTCTGTAATAACTCGCCAAATATATATTTTTCAGTGTTTTGATTGAATCAGTTTTTTACAGTATACTGTAATTTTCACAGTAATTATTCGGCAGAATTGCTGTCAGTAAAATACTGGAAAAAATTATAATATTCTTGAGTGTGGCAAAATCGTCTCAGATACAGCTACACACATTGTACTAATATAAACTTCGACCACACTTCTATAGTCCCCCCCCCCCGTGTTCATCAAGCGAGGAGATGAATCTCGCAGTATCCCATTGATCGATAGCTCATAAGCAGCCGTGCGGTGGTTTTCAGATACAGCAAACAGACTAATGCAGATTGGTCTGTTTGGAAGACTTTCATTTGGCGTTTGGGTATGATTCCCCAAGGTGAAAATCTATTATATCTAAAAATTGGAATGTTATTTTTGCTCAATATTTGGTATATGAAAAGAGCTTGTGATATAGTATCATAATATGCAAAAAACTCAATTTCGCCAAAATGGTCGATTGGCCTGTTTGGAAGACTCATGATGATATAATACTGTTGTGCATTTGATTTCAGATAAATTTGTATTGTAAAATTAACTTAGTAGTAAATAAGGTTTTTCAACTCAAACTGGTGTTTGTGTTCAGAAACCTAAATTTCATTATAAAATTTGATTTGATTGACATATGCATTTTTTCCTAAAACATTTATTCTTTTATTCGTAATTCACAATTTTTTTTAATTTTTACTATAAACAAATTAATCCTCAAGATATTAAAAAAACAAATTCTACAATACACAAAATGGCAAGAAACAAAATCACTCATCGCACGAACACGCTTTCTGATGTTCACTAAACATCGCTCATTTGGCAATTTTAGTAGTGGCAGATTGCAACAATTAAAAAAATTGATACAATGCCCCGTTTTATTGACTCATGGCAATAATATTAATTATTATTACATCAGTATTTGTCTCTTTTCTACACCTTTTTTTTATTTTTCATCCATGAATCTAACTTTGACTGCAAATTAACCTATATGTCTGCCCCTTCCCAGCTGAGTGAGCCTTTATTCAGTGTCCTTCCACTTACATCAAATCATATGCAATATTGAGGCCTCCTTGCCCCGGAGTCCAATAAAATCAAATCCACATGTTTTCATAGTAGTAATTCATTTGAAGATATGATATTACTGCTTAGTAGCTTAGTCCATTACTTGGAGGACCAGCTTTTTGGTATAGTGAAAAATAAATAGTATTTTTAAGTTATACTAGAGTGATGATTAGGCAAAAACAACAAAGGAACAAAATCAAAATTGTTTCAAATAGTCATTTGAATTTTGAAGCCATTTAACTGCATTTTGTTTTGTTTTATTTGATGAATTCAGAAAAATAGGCTTTTTGGACAAAAATGCCAGAGAGATATTATTACTTTTAATATAGGTGATCCAAAATCAATATATTTTTTTATTTAATAAATAATTATACAGTAAAACATAATTTACAACTAGTTTGACTTAACGTTTTGTATGATCTAAAATAAAACAAAAACAAAAGTGCATTTTGTTTTTTGAGCTACTTACTGCAAACAAACTTACATTTTATTTGGTCTTGTATGTTCAATTTGTATTTAGTGTTCCATTCCACCAGGCTTACATGCCCCGAGCCACGAGGTGATCATTATTTTGTGTATTATACACAACAGGCAGGAATTTCAGCATATTCCAATCCATTACAACATAACATATCTTCTTGTCTTGGTGTCCTTTAAAGATGGTGATCTTCATTTAATTAGTATAGGCCTTTAGTAAAGTTTGTCACTCCAACTACCCTGAATACCATAATTGTTAGGTCTAGAGTCACACACTGCCTATTCAGGATATCGCTTAAATTGCTCAGTGACTATATTATTAGCATTCATTAATGTAACTGAAATACTGCATCTTCATCAATATATTTTGGGGCCAGATGATTTACTGGGTGGGGTCAAATAATTAACTGGGTGGGCCATTTTGGGTCATTGGGGAGACTGAATTTAATGGGTGGGCCAAATAATTAAGTGGGTGAAACATGGCCCACCCAGTTTGTACGAGGCTTAGGGAAAAAGTGAACATGCAATTCCAAGGCTGGTTGTGCTGCCTCGTAGACGATGCACGGGGGGCTCTTTTGCAAGGAAAAATGTAGAAGGGAAGAAATTGCGCAAATTTGCAAAAACGCTTGTTTATGACATTTTAATGCATCATAATAATAAAATTGTTAAAAAATAAACCATTTTCTAGAATTTCAATATTGATTTGGCAAGAGTTCCATATGTACCCCCCTTCAAAGTTCTACATATAACAAACGCTTTTTTATTTTTGGTCTTAGGGTTAGGGTATTTGTTAGTGTTAGGACATAAATAGAAATAATTGTTTCCTGTAGAATTTTTAAGAGGGGTACATATGGAACTCTTTCCTGATATTTTGAAGAATAGGGCGATATACACAGCCAAAGAGGTTCTATATAGATAGAGAGGCAAAACGTTACCTAATCTTTAGAAATTCACCGTCTCGCATGTTTTGCCGACCACAAAGAAAACCTAGAGTACCAACAATAGAAAGCAATGGCTGCCTCCGCTTCTTCCACATACTGTGGGTGCCGCTTTGCATATACACTAATCGGTAGTGATACAAATTAATGTATGTGTTAGAGGTGGCCAGGTGTAATAATAGTGTACCTGGATCATTGTGCGCAGATACTCTTTTTTCTCATAATGCAATGCGCGCTTAGGTGAAAAGATGTATTCATTGAGGCGGTTTATTTAAATCAAGACGACTGATGTGTCATTTCATTCGTTGTGTGGCCATAGGTAGGACAAAATTTAACCACCCAATAGCACCCAACATCCAACAACTGATATTTTGGCGGATTGTTTGTATCGAATTGACATTATGTGTGTATACAAGCACCCAAACTGATAATTATTCCGTGCAATATTCAAAATGTCAGCGCCCAGCACGGACGACTGGTTTTGAATGCGTTTCACCCCCTTGTACACAGCCCCCAGAAATGTTATTATAATTAAAACTTTAATAACACCGTGTATATTTCGTTTTACATTCCCATACTTTCCACAAGTGTATTGTTGATATTTTACAATGTTTCTTATAAACGGCTTATGATATTCGACGAAACGAGACGAAACAGGCCCAGTGCACCTATTGGATTACACGCTTATTTTCCGTCATAGTGTTTAAAATGTTACAACGGATAAAGCGTGTATCCAATGGGTTGCCCTGACCTGTTTCGTTCGTTTCGTAGATATCTAACCGTTTTATAAGAAATTAAAAACCATATAACATTTACAAACGTTTTTCTTACCTTACAAAGAGACAATGGTTTCTCAACATTTTTTGCTACTTTTTTGGCCAAAATCTATCACTATCATTTAATAATTTAAAATTGGTATGGGTCAAAATAACGTCATAATGTCTCTACAAAAATGTTTGAAAAAAACAAAAAATTATTGATAAAACAAAAATAACAAGCTGACTCTTATACCCACTTTTTCATGTAATGGTCGCTTCAAAATGGATTTTTCGTCTTGCCATTCAGTATGGCCTTAGCAACCGGCAAACAGCTGCTCTCCACGATCACGGAATTTCTCCAAATGACCCAACCTTTAATAACCATGATATTGATTGTTGCTATTATTATGTAACACCGGCGGCCTTTATTCTGTGAAGATTTAAATTGATTTTGAAATCCCACCATCGCCCAATTCCTCTCTTTCTATTGGTTCGTTTTCTCTCATTCTTGCCATGATTGCGAGATGTACATCCATATCCATGATCCAGCCATCTTCTTCTGGTTGAGCATTCATAAATCGCATACCACAAGACCAAGTTCGTAGTGCGTGTATTTTACTTACCCTAGAAAACTTTACCCCCCTCCTGAGGAAATTGCCGACATTTTTCAGAGGGACCATGTGGGCTAAAACCTCTAAAATGTCCTTTGAAGTCACATCAGTCGTCAAACCTTACTTGCCAAAGATTTGTCATACGAATTGAGGATTTTGACTTATATATGGGGTTGTTGTCAATTCCCGTGGATGTTCATCTAAAATTGATTTTGGGTTGCTGGTTTGGGTTTCCATAGACTAAACTGTCAGAAAATGAGGGGGGTGCAAATTTTTCCTACTGATGCCCCCTTCTTCAGGGGGCAATGTTAGTACAGGGAAATTTAAAATCGAGTCAAATTGGTGGGTTGTTTAATGTACACTAAGCGTTCGTCTCGTCAAAGGATTAGAAAAGTATATTTTTGCCTAGGTTCCAACTTTAGGTAAAAGCGGTATAGCCCCAGAATGGTTCAAGGTCACTGGGGATAAATGCTCCACTGTTGTTGAAAGTGGGTTCAAATGATTCCTTGTGTCATACTGAACACAAATGCATTTTAATGTTCGCTTTTTGATATCACCATTCGACATCCAGGGAAAATTATGGTGACCCCATAGACCACGTAGACCCCTTGCCGACATTTTGACTATGTAATTAAGCCCAACCAAAATAGCCCACCCTGTTAAATAATACATTTTTGGATCCTGCGATACATATAAACCACTTATCACCACCAGTTTTAAAAAATCTGAGCATTGGATAAATTTTACCCCCAGGATGACCTTGAACCATTAGGGGGCTCTAGCGCTTTAACTATAGGTCTGAACCTAGGCAATTATATACTCTTTCTAACCTTACCCAGGAGACGAACATGTTAATGTACCTCAAAACACAATTTGACCTCGATTTTTAATCTTTTCCCCCCCTTCCATGTAGTAACAATTCCCCCTTTGAGGAAGGGGGCAAAGCAGTCCGAACTTTGCAACCCCATCATTTCTGACTGTCTGGTCCCTAATGAATGAACAACAGCAAGAAAAACAACTTTAAAGCCCCAAAATCCTACGGGAACGTTCTCAATTGACATACGACCCACACTATAACAACTATTTCATTGAGGGATTACTGTCACATTAGAACATTTTTTTTCTCTTTGGCATGCCAAAGAAAACGAAATCCTTTCTTTCTTTTAACATCTATGCATGTAAACCCTCACAATGGCGTGTTTCTAATATAAAATTAAGGCAAATATTCAGCAAGTCTACCTATAATGCAATTTTACAGACTTCTGTGCTATTTTGACATAATATTTGGACATGTTTACCTGTAATGTGACGTAATGTGCAGAATGAAAGTATTTATCTTTGTCGCTAAAATGACGATGCATCAGGTTTCTTTTTAATATTTTATGCAAATAGAATTCTTCCAGAAAACAAAGGGACAAGTCAAAAGTTAAACAAATGCTTGAAGACAGCTGATTATTATTTGCTAATGTACAGATTTTCATTGATCGATTGCTGTCCCATTATCAACACTTGTTCTTGGCTGCAAAAGAAAATACAACTCCTTTCTTTTAACATTCCATGCTGTAACCCTCACATGCACGTTCTAAATATGAAATTAAGTCAAATATTAAAAAAAAAATCTACTTATAAATGCTGGGGCTTTATCAGTTGTTTCTAGAAATGCCTATTTTTTTGGTAATTTTTGTCCGTCCAAATTGTACAGAAATTTAAGAAGGAATTTCTCTATACAATTTATATTAAAAATTTTCAAACCCGTGCCAATGAAATCATCTGCATATGTCTACTGCCTGGTCATATGTTAACCACCAATCCATTTGTGGATTCAGTAATTTTATAAATATTTAACTCACAACTTTAACTTTTGCTATGGTGACAGGCCCCATTATTGGTGCTTTCTGTCCATTTAACCTTATCTAAATCGGACAGATGCTTACCTGCCAGACCACTGCATCTTTCATTCGTGTGAAAAATTCTTCTCTTCAGGTATCTCTATTAAGCGCCATTCTAATAGTGAACCATCATGAATTCAGAGCCAAAGTTGAAAAGCATTTGAACAAATGCAATGGTGCGCCCGATTGTAAATGGAGTGGTAAACGAATATACAACGGTGTTTATTAAAGTTTTTAATTATAATAACATTCGGGTGCATGTATCAATCGCCGCCTATTCTTTAAAATATCAGGAAAGAATTCCATATGTAACCCCTCTTTAAAATTCTACAGAAACAATTAAGGACCTACCGTGTGCGAACAACTGCTGTCCGATTTGTGCGATTTCCTTCTTTCTCTTCTTTCTCTCTGTACCTAGCCGTGTGCGGAGCACGGCTAGGTCTTGTATTTTTAGAGATTCCCTAGCCGTGTGCTGAAGCACGGCTAGTCTGTATTTCAGAGATTTCTTCTTCTTCTTCTCTTCTTTCCACCCTATGGGTTGTACGCAGAATGGGGGTCAAAGGGTATGTGGGCCAATTTAAAGGGGCATTCGTCGGACTCTATAAATTCCTTCTTGTTCCACAAATCAATTGCCTATAATCACCCATACTTTGCCAGAGAACCCTAATCCAAGGCTCCGATAGGGTGTACACGATTGAGTCAAAGGTCAAATTATGGGGAACTTCCGTTCTGAATGTGAAAACTTCCAAAAAGTCAAGATCCTCATTTGCAAGGTACCATTTCGCTACTCATGCAAGAGCAGCTGAGACCCCTCAAATTCATGCTCAACATCGGGGGTCCAAGTCATTAAAGGGGAACCTCCGGTCTTAATTTAAAAAATCTTCAAAAAAGCAGATTTTGCCATTATGCAAACGTTGTATGGTCACGTGACTTCATGCATATGAAAACAGCTTCAGACCCTTCACAAATTTGTGTCGGCATGGGGTCAAAGGTCATTTTAACCACACGGCTAGGTTCGTGCTCTCCGAGCACAATTGTCTCTCGTCTTCTTCTTACTATGCCCGTGACACGGCATAGTATTTGCTTATGGCCGTTTAGTCTTCTCCTCTTCCGACCATCGCTTTTTCGCCTTCTCCTGCACTCTTCTGCCAACGGCTGGGCCGATATTGACCAAAATGGTCAGAAAGAACCCTGACCCAAGCTACATCAGGGATGTACATAGTTTGACCTGTTGACCTCTCGAGGGGTCAATAGAGGTCAAAAACTAAAAATCTTGGAGCCTACATACAATAAGGTGCGCTACTGCTGAAACTTCTGCATGAGCATCGTCTTGGTCAGTGTATACAGCTGTACCACAGAAGAATATAGGAACTCATTAACATTCAAAATGGCGGGCCTTATCTAATAATATGCCAAAATACTATATCTCAAAATCGATAACACTTGTATAGGTGATGGATGTGCAAAAGTTGCGGATATGTCGAGCGAATCATGTGAAGAATTATTGGCCCCAGGGGTAACGTGTAAGATATGAAATGACTAATTAATATGCCAAAAACGCTATAAATATCAACCAAAGTAGATATTTATGTCAAATGTGTTCACAAGCCCCCACTGGGAAAAGCTCTATTATTATGTGAACAATATGGGGTTTCAAAGGTCAAAATGGGGTCCATCTAGGGGTCAAAAATATAAAAAGAAAGCTTAATTGCCTACATAGCTATGCATCTTGTAGGATCAATGAAAAGTGAAAGTGTCCACAGTAACCCGCTCTAAGAGCCAGCGTTAAGGGTCAAAGGTCAACATGAAAGGATCTAACGATGGATTATGCCATCGTGTAGGCCTTGACGCAAAATGAAAGGGTCAAAGGTCAACAACAAAAACAAACTCGAAATGTGCACTATGACTTCATCAAACGTAACGGGCATTCGTCCCTGGAGTTGTCTAGTTGCTTCTTTCCAACAAACTTCAAAATGCTACTAGTGCCCAACGGTTTATCCGAATGCCACGAAAATTGGTCAGAAGAAACACGACCCAAGGACCCTATAGGGTGTACACAGATTGGGGTCAAAGGTCACGTGGGCCAATTAAGGGCATTCTTGAAAATTTTGGAATATTAAAAGCCTTCTACCACAGAATAAGGCCATGATCACAGATGTTATCAGAAGAACCACGACCCAAGACCCCTATGGTCTGTACGCAGATTGGGGTCAAAGGTCATGTGGGCAGATTATAAGGGGCATCGTTCAAAATCTATTAAATTCCTCTGTTCCACAATCAATTGCTATAATCACAAGAACTTGTTTAGAATAAACGCTGAACAAGGCCGCTGTACACAGCATTTTGATCGAAGGTCATTAAGGGGGTCGTTAAAGGGACCTTCCGGTCTGAATGTGAATAAATCATTCAAAAAATCATATTTGCTATTATGCAGCAGCATGGTCACGTGACTATGCATATGAAGCAGCTTGAGACCCTCACCCAGTTGTGATCAAAACATGGGTAAACGGGTCATTTAAAGGGGGAACTTCCGCGTCTTAATGTGAAATTCCAAAAATTCATATCTGTCATGCAAGCGTACGCATAGTAACGTGACTCATGCATATGAGCAGTTTAAGACTCTTTCAACATAATTGTGCTCGGTATGGGTCAAAGGTCATTTTATTCACATGATAGGTTCGTGCTCTTGGAGCACATTTTGTCTCTAGTTCGTCTTCTTTTTCCGACGCAACTTCAAAATGCTACTCGTGCCAAACGGTTTATCCGATTGCCACGAAAATGGTCAACGAAACACTGACCCAGGTCCCTATAGGGTGTACACAAGATTTGGGGCAAAGGTTACGTGGGCCAATTAAAGGGCATTCTTGAAAATTTTCGGGAGTCTATAAAGCCTTATTCTGCCACAGAATAAGTGCCCTGATCACCAGATGTTATCAGAAGAACCACTGACCAAGACCATATGGGGTGTACGAAGATTGGGGTCAAAGGTCATGTGGCCGATTAAAGGGGCATTCTCAAAAAGTTCTATTAAATTCCTTCTTGTTCCAAAAATCAATTGCTATAAATACAAGGACTTGTTCAGAAGAACCGCTGACCCAAGGCTCACATGGGGTGTTCACCGAATTGATCGAAGGTCATTAAGGGGTCATTAAGGGGGACACTTCCGATTGAATTCAAAAATTCATATGTGTAATATGCAAGGTAGCATTGTCACGTACTCATGCAATATGAAGCAGCCTTGAAACCTTCACCACGTTGTGCGCAACAGGGTCAAAGGTCATTAAAGGGGGAACTTCCCGGTTAATGTGAAAAAAATCTTCAAAAATTCCAAATCTGTCATTGCAAGGTAGATGGTCACGGGAATCATGCATATGAAGCAGCTTGCTACCCTTCACCAAAGTGTGCACAACATGGGGGTCAACGGTCATTAAAGGGGGAACTTCCGGTTAATTAAAAAATCTTCAAAAAACATATTTGCATATATACAATGTGGTATTGTCACGTGACTAATGAATATGAATTAGTTCAGACTCTTCCACAAAAATTTATGCGCGGCAGGGGGGGTCCAAAGGTCATTAATCCCCACGGTAGGTTCGTGCTCTTCGAGCACAATTTGCCTCTAGTTTTATCATGTCCTTAACACTACAAAATACCCTAACCCTAAGGCCAAAAATAAAAAAAGCGTTTGTTTATCTTGTAGAGAACTTGAGGGGGGGTAAATATGGACAACTCTTGCCAATCACTATTGAAATTCTAGAAAATGGTTATTTTACCAATTATTATGTGAGACATTCAAATGTCATTTTCCCCCCCCCCCCCCCCCCCCCCCACAAGCGTTTTTGCAAAATATTTGCGCAATTTCTCCCCTTCTACATTTTTCCTTGCAAAAGAGCCCCCCGTGCATCGTCTACGAGGCAGCACAACCAGCATTGGAATTGCATGTTCACTTTTTCCCTAAGCCTCGTACAAACTGGGTGGGCCATGTTTCACCCACTTAATTATTTGGCCCACCCATTAAATTCAGTCTCCCCAATGACCCAAAATGGCCCACCCAGTTAATTATTTGACCCCACCCAGTAAATCATCTGGCCCCAAAATATATTGATGAAGATGCAGTATTTCAGTTACATTAATGAATGCTAATAATATAGTCACTGAGCAATTTAAGCGATATCCTGAATAGGCAGTGTGTGACTCTAGACCTAACAATTATGGTATTCAGGGTAGTTGGAGTGACAAACTTTACTAAAGGCCTATACTAATTAAATGAAGATCACCATCTTTAAAGGACACCAAGACAAGAAGATATGTTATGTTGTAATGGATTGGAATATGCTGAAATTCCTGCCTGTTGTGTATAATACACAAAATAATGATCACCTCGTGGCTCGGGGCATGTAAGCCTGGTGGAATGGAACACTAAATACAAATTGAACATACAAGACCAAATAAAATGTAAGTTTGTTTGCAGTAAGTAGCTCAAAAAACAAAATGCACTTTTGTTTTTGTTTTATTTTAGATCATACAAAACGTTAAGTCAAACTAGTTGTAAATTATGTTTTACTGTATAATTATTTATTAAATAAAAAAATATATTGATTTTGGATCACCTATATTAAAAGTAATAATATCTCTCTGGCATTTTTGTCCAAAAAGCCTATTTTTCTGAATTCATCAAATAAAACAAAACAAAATGCAGTTAAATGGCTTCAAAATTCAAATGACTATTTGAAACAATTTTGATTTTGTTCCTTTGTTGTTTTTGCCTAATCATCACTCTAGTATAACTTAAAAATACTATTTATTTTTCACTATACCAAAAAGCTGGTCCTCCAAGTAATGGACTAAGCTACTAAGCAGTAATATCATATCTTCAAATGAATTACTACTATGAAAACATGTGGATTTGATTTTATTGGACTCCGGGGCAAGGAGGCCTCAATATTGCATATGATTTGATGTAAGTGGAAGGACACTGAATAAAGGCTCACTCAGCTGGGAAGGGGCAGACATATAGGTTAATTTGCAGTCAAAGTTAGATTCATGGATGAAAAATAAAAAAGGTCTAGAAAAGAGACAAATACTGATGTAATAATAATTAATATTATTGCCATGAGTCAATAAAATGGGGCATTGTATCATTTTTTTTAATTGTTGCAATCTGCCACTACTAAACTTGCCAAATGAGCGATGTTTAGTGAACATCAGAAAGCGTGTTCGTGCGATGAGTGATTTTATTTCTTGCCATTTTTTGTATTGTTGAATTTGTTTTCGAATATTTTGAGAATTAATTTGTTTATAGTAAAAAAAAATTGTGAATTACGAATAAAAGAATAAATGTTTTAGGAAAAATGCATATGTCAATCAAATCAATTTTATAATGAAATTTAGGTTTCTGAACACAAACACCAGTTTGAGTTGAAAAACCTTATTTACTACTAAGTTAATTTTACAATACAAATTTATCTGAAATCAAATGCACAACAGTATTATATTAATATGAAGAGCTCATTTCCAAAAGGGCCTTAATCTACTTTTGGATTTAAATTATTATTTAAAAAAGGACAAATTGAACTGGCACTACAATTCATAATTACTCATAATTTTCATTTGTAGGAAAAGTGATACCAGTTAAAATCACATTATATGCTAACCTCGATACTTTCTTCTTAAAAGAATTAATTTCTTCAACCTTCTTATTCTAAGTTCTGAAAATATCCATGTTTTGTTAAGCTTTATGACTTCACGTTTTCATGAGGTCTGCAAAAAACATGTGACGAGTACCATTGAAATCCTGTCTCATGTGATTTCATAGCGCAGTGATACTCTTAGTTATGCACTCAATATCACCATATCGCAACCCTTTAATACAACATTAAAGAGACGCGAGGAGATTTTTTTGAGGATACAAAATTCTCTCAATTTGATTGGTTGTAGAACAGCTACTGAGAACGTTTGAAAGGTTTATTGAACAAACAAACGGAAAGAAAACCAAAAACATTATTTTGAACTTGGTTTTCTGTCTAATTAGCCCATAGAGAAGCACACTAAATTTGTTTATACATAAAGACGAAGTTGGGCTTATTCACCCCGTTGTGATTAATAGCAGTTGGTAAGCATTCTAATATGTAAAAGTTTTGAAAAAATGGAAGTGCACTTTTCACAGGAATGTCCCTTGTGTTTCTTGATGGTTGTTACAGAACCTGGGTTGTATATAGTCTACAGTCATTTAACCTTTTACAGATGATTGTAAATAACTTACCACTTAGTGCCTAAGGGGTGGGGTTTTCCATATTACCCAAGATTTGTTTTTCCGGCGAGTTCTCACTTCGTGAAAAATATTTTCGAGAACTCTACTTTTTTGTAATTGTGTTAATTTATCGATGCTCTTCTTTCCATAAAAAAATCCTAAAATTTCTCCACACCCCTATAATGAGATAATTAGCTTGGGTCCCGAGAACCTCCCCCCCCCTTAGGCACCACGGGCAGTGTAAGTTTTAAAAATAAAATTAGCAAACAGTGTTTCCAGAAATATTTTCTGCTTATTCAATGTTCATATGCCATGAAACCAAATAATTACATAAATCGAAAAATAATTAACCTTTAGTTCTGAAAATAAGCGATTCCATCGTGGAGCGACTGCTCCCATTGCTGTACAAACCTAATGGCAAATACAACTGCCCCCCACCAAAAATAACTGTACCAAATGAATGTTTTTTTTGTGTTAATCTATGTAAATTGGTCCCTTCCAGAGCAGATAGAAACATAAAAAGATTTGGCAATGTGTATGCTGTGGAAGCAGGGTCGCAGACAAATCATACTACTTTTTTGAGCGATTTCGAAACGCATTTCGAAAAATGATTTGCCCCTAAGTTCCAGACGATAAACCTGAACTCATTTATATTGGACCTTTGCTTTGGCCTTGTCTTATCACCCCTCAAAGGTGGTATACGAGTTTCATTTGAAATTTCCCCTCGGGGAAGTGGTTCCCTTAGGGGGGTTCCTGAACCCCCCCCCCCCTTATGCACCAACGTGAGTGAAAACACCTTAGGACTAGTGTTAAAAGTTTAATATAAGCCCATTGTTGACACTAAAGTTTTTCGTTGTTGTTTTTTTAAAAAAAATAAGTTGGCCGGCGCCCTCATAATTACTTTTTCCATATTTTTTGGGTTCCATTAATACAAGTTGCCCACCCAGTAAAATATTCTTATGTACCTCACGGCGACAAGAATTTTTATAGAATAGAACGTGGTATTCCTCCCCTTAGGGGGGTTCCATGGACCCCCCCCCCCTTAGGCAACTAACGTGGATTAAAACACCTTAGCACTAAGTTTTAAAAGTTTATAAAATAAGCCATTGTTGACACTAACGTTTTTCGTTGTTGTTTTGGTTTTAAAAAACATAAAGTTGGCGCCCCAGTAAATTATTTTTCCCATACTTTTTGGGTCAATTATTAAAATTGGGCCGCACCCGTAATTACTTTCTTCTTTCCTCCTCACTGCTACAAGAATTTAGAATAGGACAAGCCTCCCGGGTTTCTCTCATTCAATCAATATAGCGATCCAATTTCGTCATCAATGATGCTTTATACCAACAAACAAGCCTTATTTAATTGACGAAACGAAACGAAACAGGCTCAGTGCACCCATTTGTTTACATGACTTTATTCGCGTATCATAACATTGTATACTTTGACGGAATAAAAAGCATGTAATTCCAATGGGTGAACTGGCCTGTGCGTTTCGTTTGTCGAGTAAATAAGTCCCAAACAATGATATAATCGCAGACTTACGTTTTTTTTTCCCTGTGACATTTTTGCATAGCAGTGTGGGAAAATGTACAACGTTTGAAAATGTAGTTTTACTGTCGCATTTGGGTTACTTCATACCTATCACTAGCTATCTTCATGGGGATTTCAAACTGTAAGATGTGTCGATACGTCACTCAAATCGACAATTTCAATGTCCTTTTCCAAGTCCAATTCCATGAAATGAAGTTTCAAAATTTAATGATTAATTATTGTATTTTTCCTAAACCATTTTGATTTTTATTTTTCATATTCGTAAAGTATGCCGAGTTTAGAGCATTTTTGAATAAAGGAACATATGTTGTTTTTACAGGAAATTTTGCCTCAATAATACTTCCAAATAATGTCACAAAAAATTTTCCAAAACAAATACCGTTTTACATGCTCCGATACTCTCAGAAGTCTATCATTGATAACTTTATCGAACCAAGCCTTGTTTAAAATGTTGTTTATGTATAAATCATGTAAGGATCCAATCAGATCATTTTACATATCATTAGGTAATCCGAGTAATCGATACATTAAGATGCCATCCAAATGTGTATCAGATTGTGTTAAATGGGCACTCTAAGCGTCAAAATCCAATCACTAACACTCTAGAGATTGCGTCTTTTTTATGTTTTAGGCGTCCATTTGCATCCATTGGGAATTTTGATAAATTAAACCGACGCAAATATAATTAGTTAGTCCCTTAATTTTGATTTTGAGATCGATTACCAAGTAAAAACACAAAAATCTAGCTTTTAGCCTACCGCTGACTATTACTGACTTGACATTTGCAGCATATTGTAAGTTAATGATATTTCACTGTTCTGAATAGTGATCCACAACATTCCGCTTCTTGGATATACTAGTATGTAGCAATGAATTTTTGCCATTTTTGGAGCATTTTAATGTAATCGATTGGATTGATTACCAAATTATTGAAAACTATTCATATTGGTCTCAATTAATATTTGAATTGCTAATTTATTAGTATTATAGCCAAGTTACCATTCTACGAGTCAACGGTGGATACATATCAGACAGCCTTATGTTGGCGGGCATTTGAACCTCTTAATTCAAGAGGACCGGAACATTCCAGAAAGAAGCGCCCCAATTTTTTTTCGAACCCGGTTTCAAATCAAGGTTTGCGGTTTTCCTTGTACTTTGTTTGACCGATAAACCTTCGAAACTTCTGGGTAGGTGGTCTACACAACCGATCCATGCAATTGAAGAAATTCTTATCCTCCAAAAATCCCCCCCATTGTCACTTAAATGGTTCAGGACTCATATTTTAGATTGTTCACTCTGGACGACTACCGTCTTGTGTGTTGTGTGACTGACAGCAGAAAAAATACAACCACATTTTAGCTTTTTGTGTTTTGGTTTCCATTTTTACTGAGTGTTCTTCGCTAATGTGTAATATGCTTAATGTTGTTTCGTCTGGTACCCTTTGTATTCAGATTTGTCTAGAAATTTGGTCTAGTGAACCCGTATATATAATACAACAAGGTCAAATACACACAAACACACATCAACCAGCCTCCTGTGACCAGCCGTGCCTAAGGCACCGCCTTTATGTCACATCGGGGGCGGCAGTGGCTGTGCGTGATTTCGACTAATTGGTGCGTGGGCATTGGCACGTTTGTGCCAGTGGCGGGGCGTGGAGGAACGGGGGGTGGGGGGGGGTGTCAGGGGGCCATGCCCCGTCGCACTTTTCAAGTGGCGTGTATCGTAGTTGTACAATCAAAACGGTAGTAAAGTAAAGTTGAACATTGCCAATGAGGGGGGCGCGAATTGGGCCCTCCACTTTGAAAAATCGTTCCGCCGCCGCTGCATCTGGGATTACAGGTCAACTGTGTGATACTTTCTCCTTCGTTTTCCACTTGACCTCTACCTTCGCACTCCGCTTGGTCTCCAGTTCGCTAAATAAACTTGAGGTGACATTTTATTAATTTCATGAAAATGTGCCAGTTTTATATTTCTGGTTTTATCAATTTGTTAAATATTTTTAAAATAATTTATCTTGATTACCTCCCTATCCCTCATAGGGACCAGGAATTTTGTTATACGGTGGGGGTTATTTGGTCCTATGCCCATAGTCTAAGAGGATGCAGAGCAAGCAACATACTCGCAGGCATATACACAGTGTGTTCACTGAAAGCCAAACCGTTTGGGTGTTGGTTTATGCATAAGCATATGCAAGAACGATACTCAAATAAATTTTATCAAGTAATGGAAGTTCTTATATTTCATTGATCGAAGTTTATTACATCAATAAGCTCTCTTATAAGTAAATACTTTTACAAATCAGCTTGGATATCTTGACATTTGTAGTGATTTACAGCTCGTTCCAAATTGCGTTGCTTCCCATGTAAATATCTAGAGAATTATCATATGTGTTAATGTGTCATCAGTCTTCATGAAATAGTGTTTATAGTTGTTTTGCGTTCAATCGTATCCAATGTGCATTACGATATTTGATTGGGCTGGAATGTTTGATATTTCAGTGAGTTTAGGTGTTTTTAAGAATTACAGGAATGGAGTTTGATACTGACAGTACTCGTATTAAACCAGAAATAGCTAGGCTGATGTAGAAATCTATCATTCTAATGGCGCCCACAAGCGTGATATTCATTTGGCCAATGTACCTGAACTACCCTAGGCAGATTAGATGTCATGCACGAGGTATGTTTTTGTACTTGGAATGTTAGATTCTTCTATTGCTGAAAGATCGAACAAAACAGATCGCGTTTCCGTGAACAAGTACACGCATCGCATATGGCATTTTAAACATGCCTGTTGTTTTTTTTTTCTTAAGTTTAAAAAAATATATAACTCAGTTATTCATCGAGGATTTCCGGTTTGGCGGCGGAAACCATGTTTATTTGATTGATAAACTTGAATTATCGATGAAAACTAGTTATTGCTCGAAAATCCAGGTTGTTAGTCTGAAAAATCCCGTCTTCCTTGGATTGGAAAACCAGCAATTCTTAATTGACAAAACCTGGATTCCCCGATATCCCAGGGTTTTTATTCGAAACATAACGAAGACCTAGATTGTCGATGGAAACTGTTATATCGCCCGATAAACCCGGTTTTCGAATGAAAACATTTGGATTCTCGATTGAAACACCAGAATCTCGGTCGAAAATCTGGATTCTCATGAAAACTTGTATTATCGGTCGAAAAAAATCCCGGTTTTGAGAGATGAAATAAGAAAGCAGGTTTTGAAAAAAGGTATATCGGCGAGAATCCAGTTTTTCAATCGAAATTGAAGGTTTTACCCAAAAACGGGATTCTTGTTTGAAAAACCTGGATTCCTGGTCGATTGTTGATGAATACTTGCTTAAAAATCAGGCCGTCCGAGAACCCCGTGTTTTTTTATAATTGAAAAACTTGGATTCTCATTGACCAACAAGGTTTTTTCGACCGAGCAGGTTTTTTCATATCATACTAGGCGTCGGCCGATGCTAGCATTTCGAACATGCATTTCACGCAACACTTATGCTTATGCAACTGGTGCGCAAGATATTCATCAGTTCAGGACAGTCGTCTTACAATGAAGTCTGGGATCCACTTTACTGTTTGTAAGCCGTTAATTATCAAATGATAGCCTCTTACAGTAAGTAGGTTCCTGAATGAAATTCACCAGATACTACTTTGTCACAGTTTAGTTTATTTTCATCTCATCATTACATAAGTTTTCATCATTTCGTATATTGATTTTTCGTTTTCGACTTACTTTGGTAGATTAATTGAATATCTGACCCTAATATGGTAAAAGAGGGCATAGTTTTTGCCATGGTGAGAAACACGATAGATATGGGTCTGATATTGATTGGACAAATAGACAACATTTATTGGATGCCCAAATTATGACAACGCTTGTTTATTCGTCTTGACTTAAACACTTAAGTGATCCCCAAATGTTTGTTTTCGCGCTAGCCTCTTTACGCGTGGGATTTTTTGCGCCGAATTTTTTGTAATTGTCCTGACTTTTAAAGCCCTCTTTTCATACCAAAAATTAAAATTCGCCAAGCCGTTAATGAGTTAAAATTATGGTGTCCCCAGAACCCCCCCCCCCTTGGCACTAATGGCATCATTTCAAATATTTTTAAAATAAAGAATAAGAAGACCAAGAACCAAGCAATTTTTTTTGCTGATATAAGTTCACACATATACCTGTAATTAAACAATCATATAACATTAAAAAAAAAGAAACCTTTAATTGTGCTGAAACAAACATTTCATCATGGATGTTGCCCAAAACCGTTTACTATACAACTCTATGGGAAAATGACCGTTATTTTGCAGCACCCGGAAAAATACAGGATTCCCTAAAACGGCTAGTTTTGTGTTAAATATATTGGATTTGGGTCTTCTAGATAGATATCAAACATAAAATACATTTTCAAAATGTTTGGTGTAAGCGCAGGGCTCATTGGAATTTTCCTCTTTTTCCCAATTTTCGCGTGTGTTTGAAACAATGTTTTGCCCCCTACTTTGCAGCAAAAAACAAATTTTATTCTGTTGCTGCTTTGTAAGTTTTCTTATGACCCTTCACATGTTGGTATGAATTTCGTGCAAAAATTCCTCCATTCCCTCGGGAAAGTGGTTTCCTTAGGGGGGTCCCCATGGAACCCCCCCCCCCCCCTTGGGCACCATCGGGGATTGAAAATCCCTTGGTCACTTAAGTGTTAATGGATTTTAAAGACGTAGTTTACGATTTGAAGAAATTCATCCAAAATTGGCGATCATTCCGCCATTTGGTGTTCGTACTTTTAACTTTATAATAAATAAATATTTGATGATTTTCATATCTTGATAAAAATCTAAATCTTGAAACATTTTAAAACAAGTATCTGTACTTAAAGAGCATTGGCATAGTTGACCAATAGTTTTTTTTTTATTTACTAACACAAGAAAATACACGTCGTAAGTCAATCTCAACAGCATTCAACCGTTTCAACATCTGTGTCCTTGTGTTTTAATATCAATGAATACTATTCTGTGATATTCATGTAATAGACACATTTGTTGATTAAAGTTACGGACGGCAACCCAAAAGTTAGCCTACAATTAACCTGGATGTCTTTAGCCCTCTTATTAATGTCTCTAGCTCTTTTGGGGTAGGTTATTGTTAAATGTTCAAATAATTTTATATCTGTATTCTTCCAATTGCCTAGACTACTCATTTGGAAAGCAAATTGAAGAAATTTGTAATAAATTGTGAAAATGTGCCAATGCCGCTTTAATTGGTTGTTTCGAGCCACTAGTAGTATTGAAATAACAAATTTCTTGGTATACATTAACACGATATAATTTATTGCAGTTCAGTAACTTGTTGGTAGATTTATTTGTTAGAATTTATAAAGTTGGTTGACGTTTCTGGTACTAATAAGGTATTGATTACAAAAATATTGTGCCTTCAATCCAGTCAAAGATGAAATGACACAACTACTTTATGCTTAGTTTTATTTCAATGACATTATTCTCGGCTAACAATTGACCTTTATTGCGAAATCGAATGTGAAGCTTTATGGTTACTCTGATATATGAAACATAGATGAAATACAACAATCTTTATAGAATTAAAAGCAAATATTCAATTTGAATACCTCCTTCTCATCAATGACAAAATAAGAAAAAAAATCTATACTGCTACTTTAAAGATACGAGGATTATAATCAATAAAAACACATAATATTATAACAAAATAACGTACACGACTCGATCTTGCATATTTGGGATCAAATTATTTTCCAAAATCACATCAAATAACGCATCGCGTCAACGATGTGTTAAAGACGATGAAAGAATAACTGCTGCACACTGCGTATTTATAATTAATACTTGAGAGAATCCTATAAGCTCATAAAAGATTCTATTTGTTTACTCATCGTGTATCTTTAAGAGAGCTTTATCTCCTGAATCATTTGAAAAATGGGTAAACTTTCAAATGTTGATATAACGGTATTTCACGATTGCAGGCTGCCTCTCTATGCACTTTAATTTAAACTTTGAAGAGCATTCTTCCCACATTAGAGTGGATACTGGCCACCCAGCACCAATGACGGTTGTTCCTTCCCTATTGCATTCCTCTTCGCAGCAATATTTCCAATGATTAGGGCATACTCCACGTACAACCATCTGATATAGTCGCTCAATAGAGGTGATAGTCGCATGAATGATCAGAGCGGCAAGGCGTGTTGTCAACCGCGTGGGTTTTATAGTTCGAGTAGACATCTCCGATGTAGCGTTTGTCGTTCATTAAGAAGAGTGCGTTCTATATAGAAAGATCGTGCATCATATGTTTCTAAAGCCATATGGGCTGCATCTGGTTGCCTATCCGGGTCTGCCTTGTCTTCTGGCTCGGCGCTTGGCCCTCAGCTGGCGGTTTGACTGAGACATATAGGAGAATGCACAAATACCAGGATCATGAAGCCTAGAGCTTGGTAGTTTATGCGGCATGTCCGTTTTGCTCTGTAAACTAATAAAAAAAAACATGGTTGACGCCATCAAAAACATCTTTCCAAAGTTTGACACTACTAATGGTGTGGGCTACTTTTTGGTCAAAATAAAAATGAATAAATGTCTGTTAAAATCTACAACTAACCAAGGAAAACTGTAAAGAAATTGCGATCTTCAACCGTGGTCGGAAGCAATTGCTTCGTTGATATAGCTAATTTTTACACTGATGACGATTTACTACTATCAATAGTGTTAGGTATTTGACGTTTTTCAACCTAGCTCGTTGAAACTGACACCGATATACATGTTTTCACATAGACCGACGGTTTAAACGCACTCCTAAGGTCAAGATGCTTTTTAATTCCGTTTTCAAATTGCAGATTAACCATGGGAAAAGCGGACTTATGAAATACATATTAATTCGAGATGTGATACACCAGAAAAGAATCTTAAAGATGCATTGGCGACTCGTATCAAACGTGGATTTGATGCGTGAACATGACTTCCAAATGCACCCAAACAGGTATTTTTCCACCGACTACAAACTACCCTAACATAATTTGGCGTTCTCTGCTTTCGCGATTTGCGATGGCGGGTACCAAGGTTAATGTTATGGTTCCGTCGACTAGGAACCTTATCAGACGTGACCTGTAGTATCAGTAAACTTTTTCACTTACCAGGGCCCCTGTCTAACTACCCCAGGACCCCCTTTGCAACTACTGTAATGTCCACTTTAATAACCTTCCCAGAATCCAAGGTCCTAACTTCCACAATGTCCTTTCCCAACTAGGCCTACCCAAGATCCCCATTCCAACTGTCTCAGAACCTCTTCCAAACTGACACAGAGCATCCTTCCCAAGTTACTAAGATTCTCCTTATCTAATACAGACGCCCTTTCCCAACTAACCCAGGGCACTGTGATTTCCACACTACCTTCACACCTATACCAAATACCCAAAAGTTCCCTTTTCCATCTACATATGGCAAATTCTCAACTACCCATGGTTCTCTTTCTGGATAACCCTATGATCCTTTCTCAACTTACCCAGATTTCCCCTTCCAATTACCCCAGGGTCCACTTCTGCAACTACCCCAGGGGCCACTTCTGCACCTACCCCATGGTTCCCTTTCCAAACTAACCCAGGGATCTCCTTTGCAATAATCCAATTTCACACCTCTCCAGCACTGAGTTACAAATATTACTTCCCAGTTAACATAATTTAGGTCTTGAGGTCCCTTTTGTGGAGATTGTTTTCTCCAGAAGCTTAAGTTGAGCAAATTTTGATTCAAAGCGTGCATTGCAAATTCCCCTCTAAATACAAGTGTTTCTAAGCCGCTATTTAAAAGACAAAATCAGTTCAAGGCCTAGCCCTAATTAGAAAGTCGGGCCACACATATTCCTACCCTTAAAAAGTTGAGTCCCCGGTCCCCCTCCTCTCATATTCTCGCTCTATAATCTCCCTTTCTATTTAATAATTCCTTACAGCCCTCCCCATTTCCAATCTGCTGGACCGGTCCTTCCAAGACCTCAGAAAATAAACTATATTGACCGCATGTCATGTTTAAGATATCAAATTGAGCTGAAGAACAGATTTTGTTTCTCATTACACCATTTTTTGGATTATAACTAAACTAAATCTGTTCACACAAAGCAAAAATATATTTTTTATCTATTAGTTTAGAACAAATAAACATTTTCAATTAGGAGGACAATAACAGAGGCCTATGGCAGAGAGAGCCCCTTTGAGTGCTTTTAAGTGCCCAAGGACTTAAAAGATTAAGTGAATGCCTTGCATCTTACACATCCCACAACACAATTATTGGACTTTCTATTGGAGGTCTGACCATAAACATCTGCCATGATCTGCTAACCAACGTATTCAGGATACTTTGACACCAGGTATTATGGGATATTGTATTTTGATTACTCAATCGTTCCACATACCATTAAGGGGCCCACAAATTTAGGTTTTAAGCTATGAATTATGATCGTTTATAGTAGAATTCAAAACCCATCGTGATACCTCTTTTTCTTGTCGTTTTTTTTTTCGCCTTTGTCTTCTTCCCTCTTTTTTCTTTCTCTTTCTCTTTCCTCTCCTTTTTCCCTTCCATTTTTGGCTCACCTTCCCCCCCGATTTTTTGGTGTGGGGGGGGGGCCACTTGGCCCCCGGCCCCCACTGGTTACGACATGATCAATTTCACATATCCCACACCACAATAGATGAGGTATTAAGCCTGCCATGTATAGATCGTGAGGTTACCTATTTCAGATTATTTACGATAATTGACACAATGTAATTTTGGGATATTGGATTGATTCCTTGATTCTTCCACATCTTCTGTCCACACTGCAAGTCGATTATCGCATTTAAATCTTAGCCGTAAATGGGATTTAAAAACAAGAGGCGGCAACGTGATAGGGCTCTGAAACTAGTGTGTTGTTGGTCCCTTCCCTCTCCACGGGGGGGGGGGGGGGTTCTCATGGTTTGTTGGGTACCCATGCTCGTTTCCAGGGGTTCTGAAATTTACCCCTAACGGACCAATTTTTCAGTGAAATATACCCCCCCTTAACGGGACTAGTTTTTGGTGAAATTATACTTAGTTTTTCAGGAAACATATCCCCCTAACGGACCAATTTGCAGTGAAACCATACCCCTTGCGGGACGCTGCTCAAATAGTGAATAGAAAATGTACCTTTAAAATAGCCTAATATAGAGGAAAATGACACTTGTGCTACTGTAAGAAAGATTACACACTCG
Organism: Ophioderma brevispina; assembly: GCA_023653785.1. Lineage (NCBI taxonomy): Eukaryota > Metazoa > Echinodermata > Ophiuroidea > Amphilepidida > Ophiodermatidae > Ophioderma > Ophioderma brevispina. Next base: position 24,207 of record JAMKCH010023207.1, read on the forward strand.
GGGTTATTTTACTGATACATTTTAGGTTAGTTTTCCTATTTGTATCACAATCACATCTGAAATTTTGAATACCCCTAGCCGGGACTAGAACTTGATTATTGTGAAGTTTGATACCCCCCTAGCGGTAGTCCCGCTTTTTTTGGAGAGCGTGGGTACCCGACCAAATCCAGAACCCCCCCCCCTGGCTATTCTATTACGTCCTTTCCATGGTCGGAACCATCTCGCAGAAAAGGTCATTCGGGTCCGGTGATGTTACACTATTGCCAGCATTATTTAGATCATTTGACACAATGTATTATGGGATATTGGATTTGAATTCCGTGATTCTTTCCACAATCTTCTGTCCACAATGCAGTCCTATAACAATCAACAACAATACCATTCTTTATTACACATCTAAAATGTTCTCTGTATAAATTATCCCCATAGATGCCCTTCTATTTCCAATATTTTTACATTTTATTCACCACCTCTCTCCGAGCATACTCATTATACATTTCCTTTCCTCAATATGATAACCCCCATTTAGGAACACGGAATATGCCACTTTGGCAGATCGTAGATGCACTTTCATTTCTTGAAATAACTTCCTCAGAATTCATCCAAAAATCCTCCTTTTTCCTCCACCAAAACCAATAAAGACTTCAACACTTAACATACTCAATTTATAGTCCCAAATTCTGTTCGGCTCCCGCTACCAAACCCGTCGACAGATTTCAATTTCCACTCACAAGAGTTCCGTTCAACGCCACATTCAAGTTCAAGTTCAGTGCAAAAGGCAGTACCTACCCCCCAATACGTTCCCACTAACTGTCTTCTGCCCACACACGTTTTTGGACCCTCAAAAGTAGACCAATTTAATTATCCAGACATACGCGATAACCATGTATTTTTGTCAATTTTTGTTCTCTAAACACGTAAGCAATGCTGTGTCTAATATACCATTTATTATCTTGCTTTACGTACTCTCTTTCTGCTTTAACAATATTTTGGATGATTTTGACCTCTACTAAATTGGGTAATACATATGCCCTAAACAACGTACATCATACTTTCAAGGATTAAAAAAACAGGCCCCCTTTTTCATATTTTGGTTGTTTTTGACAACCTAATCATGTCGCCGAGTACATCGCCTGTTGAACAAAAAGGGACCCTTTTACGCTTTTTCTTGTTCACGCATCATATCCACAGGTATTACAGTAATCCCCCGACGATCCTATACTTTGCTTGTCCAACACTTATAATTCTAGCTCTATGTCTTGTCTGAAGTATAAAGTGAAGACGCGCGCGTATATCGCAAGCCATAAAGGCCATAACGTATTGCAGCAACGCGCTGCGACAAAGTAACAACCGAGTTGCATAGAGATACTTTGCAAACGCGTTGTGGGTTAATTTTTTGAAATACGTCACAGAAATTCGTCAGTCTAATTGGCCGACACCGCCACCCGTTGTACTTGATCGAAATGCGTTGGGCAATACGTTATGGCCTTGATGGCTTGCGATACGCGTATACCCCAGTGCCGCCTTTCAGTTGCAATGCGCTTGTGCTTTGCCTAGACGCGAGCTGTAAGGGCGGTCAATTGTATACGCACGTGTCGACTCATAATTCGAGCACCTTCATTTTTATTTATGGTTTCTATCAAGAGCAGCGTGGTTTGCCACTAGATCAGGCAACATACTAAACTTATAGGCAAACGGTTCAGATGATAAAAAGATCTAAACTTGTTATCGGGCTTCCTTCTTGTCAATAGTGTGAACATTGCTCTTTATGATCAGCAATACTTTGTGTTTTCAAAAAAAAAAAACCAGCAGTTCACTCTCCATTAGCAGACTCAGCGGAGACTAGCCATGTTAGCCGTATAAATCGCCTCAAAATTACACCAGGCATGCTAAAACCAAAAACCAAATTATCAAAACCAATTAGACACTTCCTTGTTGAATTCCCAAGAAAATCTATGGTTCTGTAGACAGAATAAAAACAACCGCAACCAAAACACAAGGAAAGAAAAAAAACATATGCTTATGAAGCCTATACAATGACTAATGAAGTAGGCAGAATTTGAAAAAAGAATGAAAATAAAATAAGAAATAAAGGTCAAATTTAAGCTTGTTTTAGTGCTTTAAAAGGCGACACCGCGACCCATGTGTGCTCTTCTTTTTATCAAAATGCTTTTG
>JAMKCH010023208.1:0-20256 GCA_023653785.1 Ophioderma brevispina
ACATGCGTCATTTTCCGGGAAGACGGCCCAGATGCAACAGAGAAACATCACGTCATTTTCGTAAAGACGGCCCAGATGCAACGAGAGACATCGAGTCATTTTCCGGTAAGAAGAGGCCCAGATGCAATGAGTTGCAATGAGAGTCATTTTGCGCGACAAAAAATAGTTGTTGCGGCCCGAGATGCAAAGAGAAAAAACATTTTAAGACCGGTACCTTTTTCGTTGCACGCATTGCGTCTGGGCCGCGTTTTAGGGTTAATAAAGAAAATTTTATATTTGTACAAGCAGCTTTTATTTTCATCTGCGTATTTAACTGAACGTTGAAATTTTATTGCAGCAAGGTTGCATCATAAACAATGACAAATAAAGACGAACCCCAAAATAGCCAATTGGATTCACCACAATTGTCAACAACACATTGTATCCAAAGGAAAGGAGCCAAACAAAAAACCAGGGAACATCAGTAACCATTCTTGAGACCATCCAGTGTCCACTTTCTTTTTAAAACTCATTAATTTTGACTATTTGAACCAAAAAACTTGAAATTGGTATCCAGGCATTATTCTCATCATCCATTGAAACACAAAGGAGCCGAAAACACCTGCGGAACCATACAGAAACCATTAGGACCATCCAACGTAGCCACTTTTGTTTAAAACATCATTTGCCATGCTGGAACAAAAATAGCCAATTTGTAATTTCAACACAATTTGCTCAACAACCATTGAACACCACGGAGGCCCACCCCAAAAAAAATAGAACCATCCAAGAACCATCTGAGACCATCCAAAGTGTACACTTTTTCTTTAAAATCATATTTTGACCATCTTGAACCAAACTAGCCAACTTTGCATCCACACAATTGCTAAACAACCATTGATACACAAAAGGAGAGAAAAACACTGGGAACCACCCAGAAGAAACAATTTCTGGGAACCAATCCAAAGTGTCCACATTATTTCAAATAACTTATTTTGATCATTTTGGACCAAACATAGTCAATTTGGGGTTCGGACAATACTAAATAGCCCATTGCAATCAAAAGAACCAAAAAACCCTTGGAATGGCAAGAAAAACCATCGGGGAACTCATCCAAAAAGTGTCCACTTTTCTTTAAAAAATATTATTTTGGATCATTTTTAAACAAAATAGCCGATGGGTTCCAGCAATGGTCAACAACATTGATACCAAATGACCAAAAAACACAAGGGAACCATCCAAGTGTCAACTTTTGTGGGGGAAAAAATTGTTTATTTTGGTATTGTTTATTTACTACCAAAATAGCCGATTTGACGTGTAGGAACATGCTCATCAACAAACAAAGTAGGCCAAAAACAGGGAACCATCCAGAAATCACCAAAAAATGCTCTCCCTACCCTCCCCCCCCCCCCCCCCACCCCCACCACCCATCTCTCAATAGTTCCTAACTCTTAGTTTGAAACTTGATCCGGTGTAATTTATATTATGTCAGGTTCACACTAGTAGGTTTTGAAAAAGTGCGTCTATTGGACGCAAATTGTTTCCCCGAGGTTGAAAAAGTGAGTCAAATTCCAATTATAGGTTGTCAAGGTCTTGAGCAATGTTGTAATACTTCTTAACGGTGCAACAATAGATTTCAAAGTAAAACAGGTGTTCCTAAATGTGAAAATTCTTGATTTTGGCACTGGTTTGTAAAGCTTTCTATCAAAATATATCCCCATCTGAAAGGTTTTAAGCTGAAAGTGTTTCTCTTGGTTACTATAATTGTGAAATGAAACTAATTTCGTTATACGAGCCAAATACGAAATTCGGCCCTATGTTTTCTATTGAAATTAAGCAACAAATCAGTGTTTGTTTTCATTTTAAGTTTTTTTAAGTTATTTCTGTAACAATAAAAGGAGGAAGTCTATTTAAAAGTGTCTAATCTATATGAAATCATAATGACATTCACAGAAGAAAATATGGATGACTTGAAATCTACTGGTTGCACCTTGAATGACTGCAAACAACCCATACACACCATTCCAAACTTAGACTGGCAGATTGTAAAGTTAATTACCCTGATGACCCTTAACTCCAAAGGAACTGGAGTATCTTGATTCCTGAATACCCTTTGGGACAGTGAGAGATGTTAGTGAACTAAATAAAAGACGTAAATACAGTCAATTTTAAACCTATATTTATTTCACAGATTTGCTACATGTATTTAATAGTAACAGAATAATTATTTGTTTGAGTGAAAATGATAAAATATTGTGACCATGTGCCATAGAGCAAACTCTGTGATTTTGTATAGTTTTAAGTGGCTATATTTTTGCGTCCACATATTAGATGCAAACTTTTACTCTATCTAGACCAAAGTGCGTCCACCTTTGGAAAAGTGCGTCATAGACGCAAAAACGCACACTAGTGTGAACCCTGTATTATGTACCTTTACATTACAACAATGGCTCCTAATTGACTTGCACTACTTGAAAAGCCCACCCATGTTGAGTTCAAGTCTTTGTGGTTTACCGCCCGACACTCCGACTTTTAATAAAATGTTGGGTGAAAAAGTGCTGTCGGAAAGCATTTTTCAAAAGCAAATTTCTAAATGAAGCTTACTTATATATAGTAAGGTATTTGGTGTCAACCTTGAAACTCAAGTGGGTTTTGAATGTCAGAATGTGGTCATCAGCTGGATTACCAGCAGGTTAAAACGGGGCTAACGGGCCGTCCGGCGCTAGTTTTGAAAATTCTGACGACCGGATTACCGCTATTTCGAACGCTGTACGGAAATATGTTGGTATTACCAACCTGAGATGTCCGTATTTTGCCCGTTTTAGACTTTTAAACGCCTTAAATCATTAAAAAATGACAGGAAAAGATCAATTTAAATAAATAATGATTTTTTTTCTCAGGATTCTTGACCACCAAACGCGGTGGAAATTTCATAACGCGGGCGGGTGACGCTAAACCGGAAATCAAGTTTCAAGGGCCTAACGCGCTATATTTAGTGTCAATTTTTTCGAAGGTTTTCATAAATATATATTGAAAAATAAATTTACATTTAGATAAATACATGATATTTGCGAAATTCTTGTGTCATTATTTGTTTTAGCACGTGTACCCTGCTATGAAATAAATCAAGCACCACCATGTGTACGTTCTATACCTGTCATTTTCGTTCATTTGTCCATGTGTTTGTTTTTTTCGTCCGGGTTTTTTAAAACTTTATTTACGTTTGTTTATTTACGGAGTCATGTTGGTGCAAGTGAAAATAGAGGAGAAAGGGAAGGTATTCCTTCCCTGGACGATTGTGACAGCCGATTCAGGTCAGTCATTCCATGAGACAACATGGTGGCTTACGTGCTTTCCTTTGTTTGCATGTACATGTATTGTAGTTGGCAAAAATTGTGTTCAAGAAACAGGCGCGTAGCCAGCACGGTGGTTCTGAGGGGGCAATTTCCCGGTAGGTGCAAAAATTTCCCGATCACAAGCAAAAATTTCCCGGTCGCAAGGCAATAGAATCCGAAAAGGGGCTGATTTAACATAAATATCAATGTTTTATTTCCCGATTTCCCCTCAAAACATTTTTCAGAGGGGGCATTTGCGGCTTTGCCCCCCCTTTTCCCCCACCTGGCTACGCCACTGTCAAGAAAACTGTGTATGCAAACAACATTTCTAAAGAAGTGCTTTATCAAAGCACTTCTATGTGTACCAAGTTTATTTAAATGAGGCCTGGTCATAAGTTGTGTTTGCGTGTCAAAACAAGCAGATGCATGTTGTAAAGGCAATATTAGGACTTTTTTTGAAGAGCGGCCCATCAATTTCAAATTTGTATTATTTGCATGCAGTTACGTTGGGGGGTAAGTCTAGGAACTATACTGCGAACGAGAATGCTAGCCCAATGCGTTTTATCGGCAACAACATAAGCATTTTGTAATTAGAATTGGGATCCCAGATTGGACTTACGGCAAGAGTGGAAATACTATCGTTTATGTCCGTCCAGATGAAATAGTGCCACCTCGCGAAAATAACCTCTACCTTAGGGTGGGTTTCCTGAACTATTAAAACAATCTAATGGATGAGCTAGACACGTACAGCGGCAATTTCACGGCTTATTTCACCTTGGGACGCCGTTTCCGCAGCGTTGTATATATTAGGCGGGGATCGCGCCGATATAATTATTCTAGTACAAAATTCCTTCTTTTTGAGAACACACATAGACATGTCGAGCTTAACGATTCACAGGTACTAGTTTACTATCGGCAGTTCCAATGCAATCGTGTAAAAAATTTTCTCCAATTTTTGAAAAATTGGGGGCGCTCTTAGGCAAAAATGTGTAATATTGCTTTAACTTGGCATCAATTAATGAAAATCCTGAAATAATGAAAAGGAATAATGAAACCCACTCAGTCTGCAAAAAATTACGGGACCGGGAATCAACTTTCATTAGCCTACGGGAAACATAAAATCGACTTTCTGCGCGCTAATCTATAGATGCAATTTCAACAAACTAGTCTACCGTATTCGACTATTTAGCTTCCCTCCCTTAATTATAAGCGCCCCCTCAGACCATTGCCGACTTGCAAATCATGTCTCACTTATGCGCCCCTCCATTTCGGAGAGGTCTAGGCTCTGTACACTCCACTTTGAGTCCCATTTCTACATGCAACTGTATAATACTATTTATCTTTCGGCCTATTTCTCAGGCTAATAATTACATTTTTACCAGGTTATATTTAACACCTGGAAAGATGATAAATATCGCCATACTATAGCCAATGCTGTACTATATTGAGTATATTGGAGGAAATCGTAGGTCTCGCGAAAAAATAACGAGATGAATACTTCACGCAATTGCTGTGGTGCGGATTTCGTCTGAAGGCGTGGTTGTGCATTTGTCCTGATGAGAACTATCCAACATGCTGGTTCGGCATTAAACGGAAAGGGGAGGTAGATAGAAATTAGAACTGAGACTATGGTAGCTTGTAGACTCGAGAAATAAGTTAGCAGATTTGGGCTGCTATATTTGTTGGGGGATTAAGGATTGGAGATAAACCGACGGAATATGCTGCTATCGATTTGGGAAATCTTCAAAGAAGCTCTCAAAATATATTAGGCACTGTTTGGGGGATTAAAAGTCACCAACCATTCCTTATAATCATAAAATGCAATAAAAACAAGTGGATCTGTCCCTGTTTCACCATTATTTTTTATTTTGATTGGATTTTTTAGACCGGCTGCGACTCACATCCGATGGTGAATGTACAGCGAAATCGGTCAATCGTGCATCCCGACTGGTACACGTAAATTATCTTTGGCCAATCACATTGGCCACCCCCAAAGTATGGTCCGAGTGGTTTTTGAGCCCATATATGTGAAACCCGTAATTTTAAATTGGGGCAAGGTGCATTTTTTCTGTTAACATAATATGTGCAATCTGCAGCAAAAAGGTTATCCAGAATACCCAAGTTTGAAGGATCTGAGTGGGCATGTAGTTATTACTTATGGCCCTCTGAATATGAAGTTCACACCGGTGCATGTTTTTTAGGAGGGGACCCCCCTCAAATTTAAAATGCTGTTAGCCGTCGCAAAACGATTTAAGAGGGACAGGCTCAAATTTTCAGGATGATTTCAGTTTCTCCTGAATATCTTTCAATACACCAAAAAAGAAAGAAGAAATCCATGAGGTGATTGGGTACTCGTTTGTTGAATTGGTGGAATGACCCGGTTGCGTATCTCTTGCTAGGACTGAAGGACCCCCATCTTTTTTTGCTGCGGCTTTCGGGTTTTATTCTTCCTTGGATGTGGAAAACCAACTACCACCTAAAAATAACGTGACGTGTGTTCACATGAGTTGGTAGGCCTCCCGGCCCCGATACAAGCGACAAACAAATATTATATACTTGGATATTTAATTCTGATATTTTCATTCAAAAAAAATCTATAATTTGTTGAGGCTATATGTATTGAACAAGTCTTCGCCCTGAAGCTCTTAATCCAACATCGCATAGAGAAGAAAGATGGAAAGGTTTTCTGTCGTCATTGATTACAAGAAGGCAATCGATCGGTTATGGCACGATGGCCTCTTTACAAGTGATGCTTCATTATGGTGTGCTCAAAAAAACTGATTTCAACATCATCAGAGATCTCTATACCAAGGCTCTTAAAAGATGCATCAGCTTAACAACAATCTTACAGAGGGGTTTGAAACAACTATTGGCGTGCGCCAGGGATGTCGTATATACCAGACCTCTTCAAAATTTCTCGATTACATCTTAGCAGAAGCCTTTGATAACTGTAAAAACATGGGCATAAACGTGGATGGCCTCAAAATTAAAAGACCTCCGTTTTGATGACGAATACGCTCTCATCGCTGACTCAGAAGGACGATCTGCAAACCTTGATGAGCAAGTGCATCATGCTTGCAAGAAATATGGATGGAGACTGTATACCTAAACAAACAGCTATGGTATTTCCGTTATGACCAGCTCCCAGTAAAGATCCAGATTGATGGGCACCACTTGAGCAGGTTAACAGATTCAAGTATTTGGTCGGAGGTAACGCTAACACATCAAACGACTCACCAGCGAAATCAAAAGCAGATATTATTGGATCAACAGCACTAGGGAAATTACAGAGAGTCTGGAGTGATAAAGAAATCTCACTCTCCACCAATACGAATTGTTAAGTCACTAGTAAACCCAGTGCTTCTGTATGGCTCTGAAACCTGGACCTAAAAAAGAATGACATGAAGAAGTTGGAAGCATTTGAGATGCGATGCTACCGAAACAAATCCTTAAAATCAGCTGGAAGGATAAGATCCGGAAGAAAGTTCTGTCAAGAATCTCCTCCTGCCACTTTCAACCAAAAAGGATCCTAGCACGCATCACTGCATCGCAGCTGACATGGTTTGGTAACTTGTGCAGAATTTTGGGGAAAACACATTCCGCCTACCCAACGCAGTTTAGGAACAACGTCGCAGGCACAAAACAGACAGGGAAGACCAAGGAAGAGATGGGAGATGACATCATTGTGGGCACCACCTTCCACCAGGCCATATTTGGAAGCGCCAGATAGGAATAGATGGCTAAATTTGTTTCGAGGACCCAACGTCCTATGGGACATGGTGCTAGATAGATAGATAGATATGATCTATACCTGACCTGACAAATGCGTACACGTATGAAAGTAGAAGTTAGGTGTAGACCAGCATGTAGGTTAAGGCTTTCTAATAGGGATTTTGCGGTCAAAAGTAACTTACGCATATGTACCAAAATTAGTGCCCCCTAAATGAGGGACTTAAGCGCCGGGGCGCTAAATAGGTCGAATACGGTTAATCCCAATTTCACGGCCTACCTCAAAATGTTTACGATTAAAAGTTAAGACAGAGTATAAGATTGCTGAAAAAAAGACAAATAGGTATAATTAAAAAGTTTTCCTTTGACTTGGATGAGATTAATTTACTAAATTAGCGTTTATTTTATATTCCCCCCGGCCTTGATTTTTTTATTAAGAATAAGTTTATATTTCATTTTTTTTAAATTTTAAGGTTTTGCCTGGTCTACAGGTATTGTTTTAATTAGTTTGTCATGACATGTGTCTTGCAGTGTGTTTTGTTTTTGTTTTGAGGTTTTATGTTTGTGCTGTCTTGGTTTTTGTGGTCGTTTAGTCTTTTGTGTGATCTGTTTCTTGTTTTCAGAAAAAACCTCTTGTGAAGAGATAGATTCTCATTGTCATCATTGTATTGTCATTGATACTGATAGAGAAAAAACAATAAAAAAAAATAAAAAAGATTTGTAGTAGGAGAGGGTACCTAACTGGGACATAAGAAATAACAAAGTAAAGACATGAAAGAATGTGTCTTGTCAACTGTTGTGAAACTATATAGTATAAGTCTTGATTTGGAATATTATAAATCATCTAAATTTTACACCCTCACTCTGTGAATAGAGAATTAGGGATTTGTAACAACAGGAAAGAATTTTAAATCAAGATCCCCAATCCAAGACCCAAAAACCAAATCAATCGGATTCATAAGCTGCATACAATGATTGCCTATTTTATCAGGATTCAGAGTGGTGCAACGAAATCTTTGTATGGACAGTTTGGTAAAAGTCCCCGATGCAATACAATATTCATTTTCAAAAACCTCAACAATCATTGTATCGCATCCGGGCATTTTAGTGAGAACAAAATTATTGAACCACGGTATCGTTTGACAGTTGGACTAAAAAATTGCCAACGCAAGGTTTAGGTTTGAGTCAGCCTGATGTTAAATAATCATATTGAATGGCTTTTGTCGTATGTAATACAAGAATTTATTGCACTCGCTAGAAACAATTGTACTCGTCTTTGACTACATACAATACTTTTCTGCCTCGTGCAAATATTCTGTATCATCCTCAAAAGCCTTCAATATAATGATATGAGTGCACCCAGGCAAATCTTACAATCTGAAGCCCTCACCCAAGATAAACCAGTTGGTGGAATCATCTTGAAATTGAATCAACTGAACTGTTAGCCTTATGATAATCCATGTGTACCAAATCCTATGTGCAAATTCGGTCGCATCGATAAGAGAAATTGCAATTTTGTATTTCCTGTCGTAAACGGACACAAGTACAGAACAGTAGCCTATGGGACGTGGGAAAGCGCAATTGCTTAGTAAAAAACCACAAAACCAGCAAGATCAGCATCAGCTAACATTTGGGAGTATAAGCTTTTCTCACGGACTAGTGATCCGTGAATAAAACAGAAGGACACTGAAAATCACGAAATGCACCTTTAACAATGTGAGAATTTTGCACAGTGCATTAGGCTCAAATAAGCCCTTTCCGAGTTTAGACATTGCATGCGCAGGGTCGTGGTCAAGTGGGAAAATTAAGATCAGTTCAGGTTTGGAGTATCGGAAAGTGCATTGAGCCTGGTCAGAGCAGGGGATAGCGAATAACTCGAATTTCAGCAAAGATGTAAGTGTTAAACTAGTAAAAGGAATTCTACCGTGATGCAATGTTTGCATTTCTGCCTTTAGGGTGTTTGTACTCGCTCACGGTTTTATAAGAGACTTACAATAACTGTAACAGTGCAGTGAATTGAGGCGGACCCCCCCCTCACCGAAAAGAAAGGATTTGCAATATTCGGAGCTAATAATAAAAATTGTTTCATTATCTTCACTCATAAACCAGCGCACACACTTACTAAGAAGGTCTTTTATAAGAATAGTTGCATATCATCCATAATTAGCACTTTTGTAAAAATCAGGGGAAATCCATCATCCATATATAAATTAGGGCCCATACAATATCCTTTTGGTATGAATTAGGGGTTCATAGGAGTATTTTGGGGATGAACGCTTGTTTATGCCCGAGGACTTTAGCTTTGTATGGTAAATCTGGGAAAAAATATTGGAAAGTAAACCGGAAATATTGTAAGTGCAATTCAAAGACTTCATGGGGGGTGTTAGCCTCAAATAACTATATTTTAGATGTTGTGGTAATTGATTAAAAAATAAGCAACAAGTGGTCGTATAGAAATTAGATAATCAGATAAAGGCTGTCTTCTGGGTTTGTGGGTCTTCAAGTGCTAAGGTGATTATTTGACAATTCACAATAATAGGTGTTTTGATTTTATAACAAAAAGCGGACCAGCTTCACTAGGATAAAAGTAAGAAATGAATGATAGAATTTAGAATAAAAACTGCCACTGAAGAATGTCAGCATCCAGCCAGTTCTGTTTTGCAGTTTGCTTTGTTTTGCAGTTTGCATTTTTAACTTTCATTTAGCATTGCACTATACTGTTGCTGGCAACGTTCATTTCTTTACCGGGGCCAATTTAGTGACTATTTGTCTATCTGTGGCTATTAGCCACTTACATTAGGTATGTTCTGTTGATGTAGTTAAATGTATTGTTGAGGAGAAGGGTGTGATTCCGGTGTTAAGGGTCCAATTCTGTGACATTTAGTCAAAAATTCAACATTCATTATTGATCTTGAAATGTTGCCTTCAATAGTTGTAGATGAACACTTATATTTGGGAAAATTCCAAAAAAGGGGGCGGGGGTAAAAAAAATTTTTAGACTTAAATTACCAAAAAAAGTCTATGATGCCAACAACTACTGAAATGCACTGCATTTGTGGGTCATAACTGACATGACTTGAACATTTAACACCCCCTAAAGAGAAATAGAAAATCTTAAAATAGTTAAATGTGCATGATTGAATGTGATTAGGGGAACCCTTTAATAATACAAAAAGTGAAATCTGGGAAAACAAACTTGAGTAATGAAAGAATGAAATTTAAAAAAATTGTCGTACATAACTGGAACACAAACCCTTGTAACAAAGGCTAAAAGTTCAGGTTTTACACTTCATTTTTCACTCAAATCCATCTAATCGATACTTGAGAATAATAATTCTATCATTTTTTCAAGGGAAAACAAGCTCGGGAAGCAAGTGTTTAATTTGCTGGTTATTTCTCCCATGATTTTCATATGTGTGAGGGGTATTCATGAAATTTTGGTGTCGGACAAAACTGGAGAATGAAGGTTTGGGTCCTGTCCCGGTTCATGTCGGACTTTTCAAGTTCAGAGGTTTTGGATGGTTTATTGTACCTAGAAATGTACAAACACATTGTAAAACATTATTTGCAGCATTCATTGAAACCTGAACGGTAATGTTTGTAGAAATATTCTGAATTTACTCCTTTTGTGTCGTACATAATATGGGACATGAAAACGGCCATTTAACAAAAAGAGAGTCCTGTGATTTTGGAAATTATTTCTTAATGTTGTTTTTGTAGTAAAATAGATCCACATCTTTAGCAACTCTTTTGATCATAGTTTGAAACTAATAACCACTATTTGGCAATGTAAACACACTCAGAAAAATGAAGCATGACTGATGTCACCCCCACAAAACCTGTGATTTGGACACCTTAAAACAGGAATTACCCAGAAATGATAGATTCATAATCCTTTAAATTATAAATTGAAATGTGCAAGAATCTACAGATATCAAAGATTTGAGTCCAAGTGATAAAATAAAACACCCATCACCCCCCCCCCCCCCCCCCCCCCCCCCCCCACCCCCCCCCCCCCCCGGTAAATACCGGTATTCACCGCCTGGTATTCCAGCACTGTACTGTATTTTGTATATGCAAATATTAATTGTATATGTAAATATTATACCATTCTGGATGCTATCCGCTAGGAAAGCAAATGGACACCATTCGGACCTAACACCTATAAGATAGTAATATCTATCACTCCTCTACCAACCCCTGGCTTGATAGCTTTGTTGGCAAGAGCGTTGTGCTAGTAATACTAATACGAAGGTCGTCGGTTTGAATCCGGCCAAGCGCACATGGTTTTTTTTTTCAACACTAACATGCGCTGGAACTCCAGGGAAAGACTAGTAAGACTGTGTGTGTGTACTTATTCCAGGTGTACATAAAGCCTGCATTAGCAGCATTGGTTGGAGGATAGCATAGGAACCAAGTATGGTGAATGGGGTGACTACCAAAATGCCAAGAAAGATTATATCTAAATGATTACAATCAACAGGCATCCAGAGGATTTCAAAACACGTGCGTCCCAGTCAGGAAGTGATTTGTGAGGAACAAATTACCATTAGCATAAAGAAAATATACAAAATGCATTATATGAGCTTACACAATTAAAAAAATGATCATGGTGTTCATGTTATGCCTCATACATGAAGTCTGTGTATGCCATCATAGTACTACAGGACAGAAAGTTCTTGCAAAAATTGAGTGATTCACTCAATGTAATTAACTCAAAATTCACTCGAGTGGACGAGTGGGATTTGAGTAGTTTTGAGTGGGATTGAGTGAAGCTTTAAACCAAAATGAGTGGGACAATGTGCATGGTGGTGTTATTGATTTTTTAGCTTTGAGTGGGTTGGGTGGGTTTGAGTGGGATTCTGTATCTTTCACTCAGTCACTCAAAACCCACTAGTGGGCTTGGCAAGTTCTTCTGCCAGGTACTGTACTTGTTGTCACACAAAGCTGTTGAAAAAGTCTTTTTGACAACACCGAATAAACAAAAAAATCTCAATGGTACACACTTTTGACAAACTAATATAATTTATTCCACAAATTCATCCTTTATGAAATTTTATTGAGGGCAAATACAGGGTGAGTCAAAAAAATGGCATCCTGATTGTGTCCGCCATTTTGAATTTTTAAGTAAATATATCTAACATTGGGATCATATGAAAGCTGGGTTTATTCTCTTTAATTCACTGCAAAGATCAATTCACATCGGAAGGGATAGACCGAGCGACAGTCGTTTGAATCAAGCAGTCGGTTTTCTGATCTGTCCACGGATTCACATTGAAATGAACGCCATTCAGCGAAGGAAATACAGTGGCCAGAAGAAAATAGGCTATTTATTCACGCAGATTCTTGATTCGAAAAATTGTAGCTCGACCATAATAACGATTGGAATATTCTTTGCAGCAAATTAATTAAAGATAATGAAATAAGCTTTCCGCAGATACCAAATATGTTAGATATATATTATTTGAAAATTCAAAATGGCGGACACAATCAGGGTCAAGTTTTTTTTGACTCACCCTGTATGATTTATCTTTAAAATTTAGTACGTCTGGAGTATGGGCATATAGAAGGGGATTGGATATAACATACAAATAATAACCTTTGTAGGCTATATGGCAAGATCCCCACAATGGATTTTCTGATGTTTGCAAAGGTAATACCTCTTGCATGTCCCTACTTTATGTCAGTTGTCAACTGAAAATTTTGTCGCCACAGCTTAAAATTGCTCCAAATATAAGAGACGATTTGCATGGGGTCAAACAGCTGTGCACAGTGCCTGTCGCTACAGTACATGATACCACAGTGCATGCTGCCAGAGTGCATAATATAACAAATTTGCATGGGAACTCCTACAGATATTGAGGTGAAATTATTTTAAATATGACTTGCACTGATCATTTTGACAGCTGGTTCAAAAATGTTTTCACCAAAATCATGTGATCGTCTACATTTGTCAGTTTACCAAACTAACCTACAAATAGCTAAATTAAAAAATCACTGTCTCTCAGAAAAGGTATTTGTCATTGTCTGCGTGGTAACTGCAGAAAAAATGCACATTATATGAAGGCTTTCCATCAAGAATTAAATTTCCATCCAACAAAACATCCAAACAATCTGGGTGCGAGTATGAAAATGCAAATTTCCAACGGCAGCTGGAGAAATTTCATATGCTTCCATTCATTTCAAATACTACAGTGGCCAGGCAGTGAGCTCTATTGAATGTGGCGGTCAGGGCAAAATGATAAATTGGCGCCCCCGTGGAATTTTTTTCAGTCAGTTCGAAAAGCTTTGGGGGGGGGGCTGAATCAATTTGATTGTGATTCTGCAAGGTTTTAACTACCACAAGTTGCCACAGAATTAGTCTCATGGTATTTATATTCTGTGGTCCAAAGCCTTGCTAGCTAGGGATAACAGACCTTTTTCAAAAAAAGTGGCAGTTTTTGTGGGGCAATTCCTGGGTGAAACCAGTAAAAAATGTACTGGGACTAGTTCGGACATGATTATCAGTCTTAAAGGTCCATATGTCCTGATTCGCTATGGCCTCGTCCCAGGGACCCTAGATTTTTACCGGAAGTGGTCAACATTCTCATGTAAGAAGCAAGCTACTATTTTTCTCATTTACCCGGTGAAATCTTACGGCTGAAGGATGTTTGGTTTGGATGTTATGAGCAAAATCGTGCCCCATTTTGGTCGACCAATATTATCTTTACATATTATTCAATGGGACTTACAAAATGACGTTTTAGCTCCCATATCAAAACATATAGATAGAAATATGATCAAATATCAGCGTGGAACTTTAGAGATCGGGTTTTGGGGTCAGGGTCAAAAGATGAAAACCTTATATAAATTAAATCCACCTTTCAATAGCAATGGTGTGCAAATTCAAAGGAAACAAACTGGCAGTGTGCTTCAAAAAAAATGTGCCTTTTTAAAAATCCTTTCCTGAGGCATTTGCTCCTAAGATTGGACCAAATGTTTCACATCATGTGATACCTCCACAGTCTGTGCCAGTTCAATAGCGCCCAATTATATGTAGTATAGTATGTGGAGAACAGCACTCAACCTGACTGAAAGGAGAATTTCTAGGAAAAAAAATGACCAAGGATGCCAACACTGTTCTGTGAAAAAGATCTCTTTTAGAGAATAACACTTTGCTTTTGTCTATTTTTCAGCTCCTGTAAAATTGGTAGGAGAACGCTTGGATAAATGGATTCCCATCAGATAGACGGATTTATTATAAACTTTTGAGGTCTGTCCATGAGATAACATGGGTAATTGGACAATGAAAACTGGGGACGTTTGCCGTGCAATGTACCATAAGATTTGACCTTCGTACATGTATGAACGTATGTACGAAGTACTCACCAGATGGGGACAGCCGATAGCAACTTTACCAAGAATTTTACTTCGATCAGCTGCCTTTAAATGAGGAAGTTAAATTTTGACTTTAAATTGGTCTGGCTGCTTATAATGTGGAAAAAGGACATAGTGACATTCTCCATACTGTACGATTCAGAGGGTGTTTTGAACCAATCCCATAATACATTGCAATTTGCTTATACTGTACTGTACAAAACTCATGTCAGTACTAAGGGATAAAAAGTGTACAAGAAGCTAGAGGACCACAAAACATTTCATGATCATGCTAAAAAGTCCCTAAGTACTAACACTTTTGGGGCAAAAATGAGTGTAAATGTCAGGGTTTTTATGTGTTAAGAATAGGATTTTGGTGGGATCACATGACCCTATTGAGGTGAAATTTCCTAAAACTGGTGCATTGTGGGATTGACTCAATGCACCCTCTGGTATGATTCAAGTGTTTTGGTGAAATCTGGTCATCCATGTACAGTATAAAACTCATTTTCACCTACAAGTGAATGTAATACCTTGTCATGATGCGATTGATTAGGAAGGATTTGGTCATACTCCAAAGAATTTGGAAAACCAAACTCCACGTATTTCAAGTCTCTGAAGTTCATAATTCCATGTTACAAAAATCTCTTTAGCCTTTCATGTCAAATAAGAAACATCTGTACTAAAAGGTATCAAACTTAAAATTCCCCAGCTGAATTAAGTAAAATTTTAAAAATTAGAGGGCAACAAAAAAATTTGGATAATTTTGTAACACAAATCACAAAGAGAACAGCTGTTTTGCTTCAGAAATTTTACAGCATGTAATTAAGCAAGTTTTATTCAAAATTAATGACTGCAGAATCAGTAAACAGAGCATGTCATTTCACTTCAGCCACTTAGAAATTTAGTGCAGCAATAAGATTCAATGAAATTGTTTTGGAAACTTGTGGAAAGCATGTTTCTGTACTTTCCCAAACACATAATCAAAAGTCACATCTTTCCTGTGTAATTTATTAAAAATTCATAATTGATAAGTCACAGATGCATGAAATCAGCAGAATAGTAGCCCAGGAAAATTTTACATTCATTTCAGCTGTTATCCCCTGATGTAGATATAATGTGTGTCACAAATGTAACATTTTGACACACAAGCTTGAAAGAAACAATATGCAATAAAAATCTGTAAACTCGGAAAAAGGCTTTTAAATCTTTCAGGCCTTTGAGAGTTCAGCTTTTTAGCTGATTTCAGCTTTTTTCATGCCTTCAAAAAGTAAATTTTAGCTTTTTCTTTCATTTTCTGCCTGTTTTTGACCGCTAAACCCAAGTTTACACTAATTTCAGCTTTTTTCAGCTACTTTTTTTCAAAATCCTACTCACAGGTCTGATCTTACTAAAAAAAGTGAATTATTCATCATCAGACATCAACATTGCTACTGTACTTCATGTGTATTACGTCAATCTGTAAGGTAACAGTATATAAAAAATGGAATTCCCATGCGGTGGTGGCCAAGCCTCATTCATTATAGCAATTCACCAAAAATGTCAAAAGAAATTACAGCAATACGGAGTGCAAACCACAAACCAATTTGGGTGCTTTGATGTGGGTCGGTCATGGGTGTTCCCATGACCTACATACGACCTCGTTCGTTATTAATACAAAAAAAATCAGAAGCAACCTTTCCAGTGGAGTTGATTCTTCAACTCCAACGGTTTTGGATTAAGATAATATTCCTTGACAACAAATAAAAAATTCCGAATTTTTCGTCAAGATTTCGCTTTTAAGTGTTAAACCAATGGCGACGTCTGAAATTGGGATTTCTTGGCCGCCCTCCCCTGGGAATTCCCATCATTAAACATAGTAGGAATGAACTAACCAGGTAATGGTCAATGTGACATGGTGATTGCCACCAACATTTACCATCCTTGAAGTGGGTAGTTATAGCTAACAGTTTGGGAGGTTGTGGAAAAAATCTTATCTCCAATAGTTATCCGATCCGATTATAATGTTGTGCATGAGTGAAATCAAATCTTTTCAGGGTAATTAATTTGTCTTTCCAACATCATCTTATTAAAGGCTAACTCGAGTTTTGGAAGTATATATTTTTTGTGTAGTAATGAAAAAGTCAACTAGACCTAAAGATGGTCACCTAAAATGCTGATCCACTGCACCACTGAACATGCCATAGGATACTGTGTATCATACAGCTGTAACAAAAATTCTGGATGGGAATTTTATAGCAACGTTGTGATTTTCTATTTGAAGAACTTCGATTTGAGCTTAGCTATTTCACATAATGATTAGTGTATGGACAAGCATTATATATATGTACATACAAAAAACACAATTTGTACAAGGGCGGCCTCCTCGGGAAATCTTTGAGTCGGCCTTTTAAGATGCTAATGGAGATAAGATTTTGTGGCTTTTACCTAGTTGGAAATGCATGAGTTTGCATTGTACCCATGTACTTTGTTTTAAAACAATTTTAATCTTTGTCAAATATTCGTTTTAAAAACGACAAAATTACATGCCTGTCCCAGACCCATTGTGAAATGATTGTAACCTCAGTTGTACATGGATATTAAAAAGATTATTGTTATGATATGACTTGGGTTGCTTGTAGGTTGTTTTTTTTTTGTGTCTCATGCCCAAAAGATTTCTCTAAAGGAGTAAGCCCACAGCTGCGCTGAAGCCAGCCTCCCATAATCCTTTGCACGCAATCCATATTATCGACTGCAAATGCGTGTTGACTCCATTTCTTTCTTCGTCGCTGTGAAGGTAACTTCCGGTCAAATGTACACAATACGTAGCCTACGCTACTAGCGTACAGTCACTAATGGGCACACAAACCCAATATTAAAGACACTATCAGTGATTTGCTATATCAGAAAATCAAAAAAAAAAATTAATGCCTGTAACAAGAATATGTATACCCTACAAGTTAAAAGCCCCAAAGCAACCTAATAAGAACAAAATCGGATATTTTACTCATTACTCTCCGAACGGACATTTGCTACAACACGTAATTCAATGGAAAGTCACATCTTTGAACACAGTTCTCTTACTCTTCTGTCGATTTTCAGTTGTAAAAAATAATTGCGTGTGAATCCTACAGACTTACCTTCAATTTAAACATTCCTGCACACTTTTCATATATTTTGACTCTCAGGTGAATCACTGATAGCGGCTGAAATCTGTGGAGTAAGCCCATGCACAAGCATGTACTTGCACAGACGATTTCACCTGCCTTTACTAAATGTAAAAATATTTATTATTATACATGCCCTTCAATGCAAAATGACGCAGTGACTCAAAGGCCAGTAGGTGGAATGGAATATGATAATGGGTCATTGTTTGGGATGATCCCAATTAGGTTACCACAGCACATTCTCAGAGAATTTAGTTTTGGGCCAAAGAAGCCTGTCCTTTTTGTCACAAAGCACGCTACAAAAGCTCTGCCCTGGACCCCGGTGGGGGTTAAGTGACTCCTGGACTCCCTGCCTTTGTTTGAATCATTCCCAGGATCCGCAACCGAGTTTGTGCGGATCCTTGCTACACGCATGATCAATACTTTTGGGCACCTCGAATCGGGTTTCTGGAAAAATCCGCCTATCTAAGTTACATTGCTCCAGGGCCTGACTTTTGATCCACAAGTACTGATTATAAAAGTACAATGCAAATACGGTGTAGGATTGGTTTAAAGGGCAACAAGAGTTTTTTAAAGTCATCCATATTTGTCTGTATAGAGGATTTTAATAAGAAATCAAGGGTGATGCAGTCTCCTAGGGAGCGAGGGTAAGGTGTCCCGATGTCGGAAAAAATAAATGACGGCGCGCAGCATTATGTCCCCGCCGAACGAACGTTCGGCGAGGGACTATAAATTGGCCTCCGTCCGTATGTATGTCAGTATGCAGTGATAAAAATGTTAATGGAACAATGTCCGTGATAAAAATGTTAAACCCTGAACATTTGGGCAATCTTTGGTCTGGGGGATGAGCTAGAGTAGACAAAATTGGTATATTGTGAAGGGGAAACCCCCTACTCAACATGTAATTCATTACCCCAGGTTCCCTGGGTCTGTCATGGTCCGTATGTCCGTGATTAAAAAATGTTAACCCTGGAACAATGTCCGTGATAAAAATGTTAACTGGAACATTTGGGCATATTCTTTTTTTGGGGAGCCTGAGAGAAAACGTATTTGTAGAGGGGGAAACCCCTCTACTAACCATGCCTAATTCATTTCCCCAGGGTTTTTTCCCCTGGGTCCGTCAGGGGGTAGGGGAAAAAGGTCAAGGGAAAGGTCATATTGCACAGAAAATGTCAACAATTTGACCATATGTGTTGATTTATCTGGAGTTCCGTATGGACTACGATGATATAACTTGGGGGAAGGAAGTGGGTGAGGAGTTCTCGACCTGAGTATATTTTGGGTGTATAAATATTGCTAATTCAGTATTAATTTGATAATTTATGAAACATTTCCCGCAAGGCTTGTGTACAAGTTTCTGGAGTTCCGTAACTCGTAAGGCGTATAATGATAACTTGGTGGAAAGGAAGCGGACTGAGGAGTTCTTGACCGGATTAGATTTGGCCATATTTCGGGCAAATAAATATGCAATGAGCTAATTAATATGCAAAAATCGGTGTAATTGCTAGGTGGGGTAGGCAAAGTATTACCACAACAAAAGTATTAACATATGCAGTCACCCATGTTTCTTTGAAAGGTTTTTTTAGTTCTGGTTGAGCATGTGGATCAGTCATTGGGGTGCCAGCCTGTTAGATTTCTTGGAAACATGTGAACATTATGTAAAATTCAGGTTTCGACCTTTCATGACCCCGACAGGGCCCAAATTTAAAAATGTGGTTACATGATGTTTTCAAAATAGTGTTGCCAAATTGAATTATCAAATTTTACTAATTTAGTGAATTTAAGGGATTTTGCCAGGATTAATTTTAGATTTCTTGAGTCATTTAACCAAAGGTAACCATTTGTGGGATTCGTATGTTACACTTCTTACATTGCAGTTGCATTTTGCATAGTTAGTGATCGCGACATTCGGCGGGGACATATTAGCATCGCGTACAACGAGTGCGCTTGTCTAGTTTAATTTTTTCGGCGAGGGAGACATTACGAGTCCATAAAATATACTGCAAACCCTTTATTCTATTCTATTACTGGAAAACCGTGTGATATAATGAGAAATGCATGCGCGACCCATTATTGACAGAATAATGGGCAGTAAAAAACTGACCAATCAGAATGCTGCATTTTCAATAATGGGCAGCAGAGGTAATAGAATATAGATTAGATGCTCACTAGGATGCCCCACCTATTATTGGTTAAGCAAATAACTTAAAAAATGAAAGCAACAGGATGATTTGTATATGCTTATATACTATTAGGAAACATACACAGGCTGAATTTCCTATTTGCTACCATCCGATTTACCATTTCACAATTTTTATACCAAAGAAATACTTTCAGCTAAAACTCTTTCCCGGGACTGTGCTAGGTACATTCACAGACCTCACACATCAGGGACTTTTAGCGATAAAGATGGCCAATAACTGACCTCCCGTCGGAAAACGTGTTTGGGCGACATGAGCTGATATCGGGGCAGTTATCATTGATAAACAGCCTCGCGGCGAAGACAATATGGCTAGAAAACTCTAGGGTCCGTCTCGAAAAATTTTGAAGTGTCAGGTGACGGCTAAAACAATGGAACCACTGAAGTGAATCTGGTCAGAAGTGGACCCAAAGTCCGGGGAAAGTTAATCCTCACAGATGGGGATTATTTTTGAATTAAAGAGTTTTACATCAGTGCCCAATCAGAATTTTCCATTTGTTCAGGACCAACT
>JAMKCH010023209.1:0-20675 GCA_023653785.1 Ophioderma brevispina
ACCTAGTCAGCTGGGGTATCTGCGGAGGCCAACCCAGCGGAGCACCGCTCGCTACGCCAAGCCCCGAAGGGCCCGGTGCGGCGCCTGCTGAGGAGGCACTGCATGACTAGCAAGGCTAGAGATGCGGGGTGCAGCGAGCGTAGTCAACACCTGCGGCGTCCCGCAAAGGGATACCAAAGCCAGCGCCCCAGGGTTTGCCGAGACATACCCCGAAGTAATGGCCACCGTAGTCGCGGTAGAAGTGCCCGAAGACACCGGTACCGCGACCACGTTAGGTGTGGATAACAACGGCGATGGATCAGCCCGGGCGACCTGGGCACCACCATCACCACTCCCCACCACCGGAATGCCCGCAGCCGCCAACCCCCCTGGGGGATTGGCAGCGCAGACCGCGCCAGCCCGCACTGGAGCAGCCCCTAGGGCTGAACCAGGCGAGCTAGCGGCCGATGATGCGCTGAGGAGGCGGCCCGAAGCCACCCCATCAGCGCTTCGCGAAGTAGCCGAAGCTACCCCACCTTTGGGAGCACCCAACGCAGCAGCGGCTGCCTTGGAAGCACCCCGGACCGGAGCCCGATCACCACCCCCCCTCCCCGTGTACGCAACACGAGCGGCGTACCCATGTTCAATGGTGGCCCATTGAACATCCGACAGTCCAATACAAAAAGAGGCGCACCGGTCGGTGCGGGAACATTGCTTGTGATCGACACAAAGGGGATGGGGATCCCATTCAAGAATGGAAGCGGAGCAGCGAACGCAATTATGCGCCATGACAGGGTGAGCGTGAGTTGCTAGATGGAATAGCGTGCGCAAAAACCGTACAGAAAAATAACAAGCGTGCCGTGGAGGTCTCCCGGTACGCAAACGTCAAGACACAAAAACCAACTCGGTAACTGAGTCACAAACGGTTAAAGAAATTTTTCAAACACAGTTTTCACATATTTTATTAAGTATATAATAAAATAATGCACACACTAGACCATATCAATTGTTAGCAAGCAAGCCCGCTAACAAATAGACAGAACAAACTCACACATAGTCAAAGGCAGTCAAAGCAGCAACACGTGCGTCAATGGCTGCCTTTGTTTACCTTGTTTCCCGCAACGGCGGCAAAAAAGGATACTAAATAAGAGCTCTCCGACGGCGTAAAAGTCTCCGTTTATTCCTATAAATCCAGTATATAATCCAGTATATAATCCAGTATATATTCCAGATAGATATGGTAGTAGTAGTAGGAGTATTCCGTATGAGACGACAACTAGTCCAGTATCAAAATCTCAGTTAATTTTGGCTGTAATATTGGCAGAGCTGCGGTAACACGCGTCCGTTTTGAATAACAGCTAAAACGGAATTGAGGAAGAGCTAAGGTCGACAGGGTGTGACCTGGGGTCACTGGTCGAGACCATTTCTCTTTTAGGGGTGTTATTATGGTCTGCCCAATGCTGGAGCAACAATGCACAGACAAGGATCTTGTGAAATTCAGTGAAGCAGCCAGACGTTGTATCCATCTCTGGCTGGATCATATTTGAGAACCACAGTCTGTGTTTCGACACGATAAGAAGACCACCCACGTTAAAACTGTATTTCAGATTTGAGTGACATTTTGGAATTACAGTACTCGTATGTTGGTTACGGTTCATAAGTGGTGTCAACTAATTCCGTAAATCATTGCATAGAGTGGTGTCAACTAATTCCATAAATCATTGTGATATACCTATACGTTACTCGCGGCGTTACTGTACTATACACATCATTATTTAGAGATAAAATATAAAACCGCAAGCCCTTTCAAGATCATGTCTAACGTTTCTTGACTGAAAAGTGTTGGCCGAACCCCCGGGTGCCGAAGTTCCCTCCTCTCAGAATGCCGAAGAACCCGGGCATTCGGCAGAGGAGAAGGGACAGTGGAAATAACTGCTGTTAATGTGTTAGAGCACGTGTTTTACGCATTTTTTCGTGATTTTATGGACATCTAACATGAAACTCATTAAAAATCAAGGCTTTTGGCATTTAGGAACAATCATGTAATGTAAGAGTCGACGTAGATACGATCTTTTTAACGCCTAAAGCACCACATAGACCCAATGAAGAAGAATTATACCGCGTTATTTTACCAAGGTAGCCGAATTCAGAAATAATGTATACGTTATATGCATTGATATACATATAGATCCCATTGTAAAGGTCCCCTTTATTGATTAGGAGGGCTATTAGGCCGGTTTCAACACGGGTTAGGGTTGGGGTTATAGGGCCTATAGGACCTAGGGTTAAGATTAGGGTTAGGAATTAGGTTAGGGTTTGGTTATTAGGGTCCGCTGAGTACAAACATTGGGATTAGACCTATGTGATTTTCTACTTGACAAATAGGGGGTTATGTGATTTTATTTTTTTTCTAATGGAGAGCGGGGTCACGATAAGTTTATTATTCAGTAAACCAAGCACCTACCTGCATATTAGCAGTAAATCATATGATGTACCTAATTGTGTGTGTGGGATGGGTGTAGGAGTTCTATGCAATAGGGCCTATGTAACTTTACAATTAATGATGGTTATGCAATTTTCCAAACACATCTTTCAATTTCTCCGGTCCCCTCCCTTGTAAATAATGAACGGGCCCTAAAATTATTAGTTTAAAGCTAATCTTAGCCTGTCGTACGAGCTGAGTCCACTGAACACGTATTTCGTGTCATCCTGTGTCCGTACAGCCAATTGACAAATGAACTTAGTTACATCCAACCCATTGTTTCGGCAAGTAACCCTGCCGTTCGGCAGGGTAATGACGTAGCCCGCATTTTCGGCATGAATAATTGCCGAAACACCGGGCGTTTCGGCAGATACTCCTGCCGTACGGCAAGGTCATCTGCCGAAAGACCGGGCGTTTCGGCGGTGACTTGCCATTTGGTCTAATCCCAATTGGTCTAATGGCCATTTTGTCTAACTCCAATTGGTCTAATACCATTTAGTCTAATAACCATTTAGGCTAAAAACCATTAGTCTAATAGCCATGTAGTCTAATATTCATCTGGTCTAAAACTCATATCGTCTAATATCCATTTCGTCTATAACCGAATTGGTCTAATGCCAATTGATCTAATACCCATCTGGTCTAATATGCCATTTGGTCTAATATCCATCTGGTCTAATATCCATTTGGTCTAAAACCCATTTGGTCTAATATCATTTGGTCTAAAACCCATTTGGTCTAATATCCATTTGGTCTAATATCCATTTGGTCTAAAACCCATTTGGTCTAATATCCATTTGGTCTAATATTCATCTAGTCTAATATTCATTTGGTCTAATCCCCATTTGGTCTAATGCCCATTTGGTCTAATATCCATTTGGTCTAATGTTCATATGGTCTAATATCCATTTGGTCTAATATTTATATCCATGATATTTTATGGCTTGAATCAGATGATCAAGATATTTTTTTGAAAGAACGAAGAAAAAGTAAGAAAAGAGAAAAAATTATTTTCATATGCGACACCCACCTCCATACAGTAAGTATGGTTAGAGTAGTGACATTCCTTCTATAAATGATAGGCTTTGGAAATGACTACATTTGGTCATCGAACGTTGCCGTACGTTCCATGTCAGTTTTGTGGTTCTTTGTCTGTGGTTGCATATTCTTGTATGAAAAAAATGATGTGCATTCTGCTTTAGTTTAGTTGTCTTAATCTTGTTCCCTACATTAAGTTGGTATACTTGGCTCCTCTTGTATCATTTTTGATCCTTGATGTGTTTTGTATGGTACCTTGACCGTAGGATGCACCTACTTTGCCTTCCCATAGAACACAATGCAAATATGGGAGAAATGTGAAATTCACACGTCTAATGTAAAATGGTCGTAACTTTAATTATACAGAGCGAGTAAGAAAAAAATGGCCCCTATCTTATATCTTTTAGAAGGACGTATCTTGTTCCCTACATTAAGTTGGTATACTTGGCTCCTCTTGTATCATTTTTGATCCTTGGTGTGTTTTGTATGGTACCTTGACCGTAGGATGCACCTACTTTGCCTTCCCATAGAACACAATGCAAATATGGGAGAAATATGAAATTCACACGTCTAATGTAAAATGGTCGTAACTTTAATTATACAATGCGAGTAAGAAAAAAATGGCCCCTATCTTATATCTTTTAGAAGGACGTATCTACCTCTATCTCCCGGGAGGGAATGAAAGAATAATGGAAGAGGGGAAAGAGAAAAGTTGGAAACTCTGGTTGGTCTCGAACCAGGGGCCCCACTCCCATGACCTGTGGATATCACGCTACGGCGCACAAGAATGAGGCAAAAGTGTGCCGAAACTCAATAACTCTCTTTGCAAAGCCTTTACATCTCATGATAGGACTATCTTAGGGGTTTGGAGGCCTGCAGAATTCAAAAATTGCATTAACAAATATGTATGACGTCATCAAATACTGTTTTCTGATTGGTCGAGATTTTTTCCAAGATTAAATCCAGACCCATATACAATACAATGACTGATTGCATGGACATAGGGTTTGTTGACCCAAGGAATCGATTAACGCATTTTGAATGTCCTATGACGTCATCAAATACTGTTTTCTATTGGTCAGAATTTGTATCCAAGATTAATCGAGACCCCTATACAAGACAATGAACTGATTGCATGGATATAGGGTTGGGTGACCCCACCAGAATGAAGGGAATCATTTTTGAGACCTATGATGTCATCAAAATACTGTTGTCTGATTGGTCCGGGAATTTTTTTTCAAGATTAAACTCAGACCAATTAATAATACACTGGTTGTTGCATGGACTATAAGGTTTGTGACCCAAGGAATCGCGTGGAAGTATTTGTTGGAGTTCCTATGCGTCATAAAAAAAATGCTGTTTTCGATTGGTCGAGAAATATTTTCATTTTTGCTCTGAGTTGGTCTCATAAATGATTCTAGTGTTTTCAGATTGCAAACGATTTCGAGTGATTTTTTTGTATTGTAAAGGATATCTTTTTCTCAAGAATATCTGCGTAAATTTGTTACAGGCGGAGATCGACGAAAATCTTAACTTATATAGGTATTGCAATGGTAAGCGTATTTTTTACATGTGGTCTACGCGTATCAGGTCTGTGTCTACGTACGCCACTATGTGCATTTTTAATCCTATTTTGGTCTACCGGGCTCATTAAAAACAAGCTCTAGCGTTGAAGACTGGAAGAGACTGCAAGTAAATTTTGGTATCATTATAAGCAACAATCTTTCTAAAGAGCGTCTTAAATCATTAAAGGCGGCAATTCGACGGAAATCAGAACTTTCCCGGTTTAATCTTTCAAAAAAATGTGGTTCACCTTATCTTTTAATATTATTCTGCAAAGAAAGACTTTACAATTATATAGGCATAGATAAATTACAATACCTTTAAAGAGATACGAGTTTTTTAATGTGAATATGATGTTTTTAGGCTTGGAAAATAATTAGAGCAATTTTGAACTTTGAACTGGAGCAATAGTAACTTTTAAAATTACAGAGTTGAAAAACTTTTGGAATATATTCTTGAGAAGCAACCCTCTTTCCAAATAGCAATAAAAAATTTAAAAAAAACAGTGGTCGCCAAATTAAGGTTTGGCACACTTTGGGATCTGCCCTGGGCCCACTTGCGGCGGTGTGCCCGCGATTTCGTGCCCGTATGTACATCTCGTTCGATGACGTCATTGCTGCAATTCGGGACTTTGTTTGGCATTTTTTCTTTCTCTCACTCAGTGCAGTGGGGTTTTTGGTGTTTTTGGTGGCGTTTTTTAGGGTTTAGTGTGTGGAAAAAATTATTGAAACGCCTTTTAAAAAGTTATCGTGTATGGCATATTTTGGTCTACAAATAAAGATAACACTTAAACATTTTCTCTACCTCAACATGCTATCAAAGAGGTTTCGTCATGTGAGTGCAAACAATTCGTAAACTGACATTTTTAATTTAGCGAAATGATTTATTTGAGATATTAAATATGAAAAAGTAGATCATTACGCTTATTTGATATACATTTCAGTGACAGTCTCAATATATTGTTATTAAGCTAAATAGGGGGGGCCTACCTAGGTGTAGATACGACCTTTGTTTCACGCAAAAGTTGGAAACTCTGTTTGGTCTCGACCCGGGGCCCCACTCATGACCTGTGATATCACGCTCATGTGGTGTGCCAGCGATTTCGTTCCCGTATGTGTCCTTCTTTCGATGACGTCATTGCTGCTATTCGTATTACATGTCATTGCAAATTTATAAGCTAAATAGGCTATCTAGGTGTAGATCGGGACTTTGTTAGCACCCAAAATTGAATTTCTGTTTGAGTGCAATAAAGTCGTAACTGGTATATACGACTTTGTTGCACTACACGGGAAAACTAGTATGTGATTACGACATTTTATTTCTTGTAAAGCGATGGTTTTTAAAAGGTGGTATAAGTAAAAATCTCCCAACTTTTTTGGTGAAAAGAGCCTTTCATTTTTCCAAATTTAATATGCAATTTATGCTAATTTCGGATCAAAAGGGAACAGGAATGTCACATAATCACTGCTACTGCTCCTGCTAACACATATCTTTTGTCATGGTGTCATTTTTAGAATAATGTACTTATTTCCATGGTAGATTTCACATATTATTCTATTTTTAATAATTACGGAGCCCCTAATGGTACATCGTAAAACTATTTTTTTTCTTTCGCTAATCCGTTCAAACGAATTACTAACTCGTTCAAACGGATTAGTATCCGTTCAAACGAATTAACTAATCGTTAAAACGGATTAGCAATCCGTTCAAACGAATTCGAAAATCATTTAAACGGATTAGTAATCCGTTCAACCGAATAAATAAATAAATCGTTCAAACGGTTTAGTAATCCGTTTCAAAAACGAATTCAATTGTTTCAAACGAATTGCTAAATCGTTCCAACGGAGGAGTAATCCTTTCAAACGGATTAGTAAATCGTTCAAACGAATTACTAATCGTTTCACAAAAGAAGGATTAGTAATCCGTTTCAAACGATTACTTAAATTGATCAAACGAATTACTAAATCTTTTAAACGGATTAGTAATCTGTTCTAACGGATTAGTAATCCGTTCACACGAAATTCCTAAGTCGTTCACATGGATTAGTAATCCGTTCAAACGAATACTAAATCGTTCAAACGGGTTAGTAATCCGTTCAAACGGATTACTAAATCGTTCAAACGATTAATAATCATCCGTTCAAACATTACTAAATTGTTCAAACGAATTACTAAATCGTTCAAACGGATTAGTAATCCGTTAAACGGATTAGTAATCCGTTCAACGAATTACTTGATTGTTCAATGAATTACGTGATTGTTCAAACGAATTACTAAATCTTACAAATGGATGTAAGGGGAGTAAGCAAATTTTTTAGTTTAGTTTGTGTGTAATGTATCATTGTGTAAACTGTAGATGATTTTTGTTATTTTACGATATTGAATGTCGTTTTGTATTTATCCAAATTTTTGGTCATTTGTGTTATGTGAGATAGAATAAATAAATTTAAAAAAAGCGTTCAACGGATTATTACTCCGTTCAAACGAAATACTAAATCGTTCAAACGGATTAGTATCCGTTTAACGGATTAGTCCGTTAAAACGGATAGTAATCGTTCAGACGAATTACTAAATCGTTCAAATGGATTAGTAATTGTTCAAACAATTCACTAAATCGTTCAAACGGACTGTAGTAATCGTTCAAACGACTTACTAAATCGTTTGCAAAACGAGTTACTAAATCGTTCAAACGAATAACTAAAATTGTTCAAACGAATTATTAATCGTTTAAATTAAGATTAGTAAATCCTTTAAACGGATTAGTAATTCCGTTCAAACGAATTACGAAATTGTTCAAACGAATTCTAAATCGTTCAATGGATTAGTAACCCTTTTAAATGATTAGAATCCGTTCAAACGAATTACTAATCATGAACGGGGGACAAGGCCAATGGTTCAAGAAGAAAGGGACAGAGGCAATGGGTCCCGAACAGGGGGACAGGGCCCTGTGGTTAAGAAACAGGGAGAAGGACAATGGGGTCAATCGGGTTCCAGACTGGGGACAGAGACAATGGGGGTCACGAAGTGGGGAACAGGGACAATGTGTTCATTGTGGGTGAAGAATTGAGAGCAAGAAAAATGGGTCAAGAACTGGGGAGACAGGAAAAAGGGGTCATAACATGGAGGGACAGGGAGAATGGGTCAAGAACAATGGGGACAGGGACATGGGTCATGATAATGAGGGACAAGATAATGGGGTCAAGACAGGTTGGCAGGGACAATGGAGTCGTGAACTGGGAGACAGGGACAATAGAATCGGAACATTGGGAGAGGGAAATGGGGTCCATAGGGTCAAAACTTTAGGAACAGGGAATGGGGTCATTGACATGGGACGACACAATGGGGTAAAAGAACATAGGAGGCTGGGACAATTGGGGTCCAGAACTGGGGACAGGAACATGGGGGGTCTGAAACAATTTTGGTACAAAGGGTCAATGGGTTAAAGGGTCCAAGAACAATGAAGGGACAGGGACAATGGTCAAGTGTAATAACAATGACATGGACAATGGGGGCGAGTCAAGAAAAGGGGGACATGCTAACTGAGGTTATGAACATAAGTGACATGGACAATTGGGCCAATAGGGGTCACGAAAAGACTTGAGAAGGACAGGACAATGGGGTGAAGAACAATGGGACAGGACATGGGACATGGACATGGGGTCAAGAGGTCAAGAACAAGGGCGGGGATCCATGTCCACCCACTTTTTACCCCATTAACCCCATTATCCCTGTTCCCCTGTTCTTTATCCCCATTGTCCCTGTCCCCTCCTTTTTGACTGCATTGTCCCGTCTGCTTCTTGACCCCATTTGTCTCTGTCCCCCTGTTCTTGATCCCATTGTCCCTTCCCCTTCTCTTTTGCTGCTATTGTCGGATGTCCCCCGTTTATTACCCCCCATTGTCCCTGTCCCCCAGTTCTTGAACCCTATTGGACCCCCATTGTCCCTGTCCCCCTTGTTCATGACTTTTCCATTATACCTTTTCCCTCCCTTTTTCATTACCACCCCCCCATTGTCTGTCCGTTGCAAAAAGACCCTTCATTGTACATGACCCCCTTGTCCATTGTTTCTTGACCTATTGTCCCTGTCGCATTGTACCCTGTCCCCCTGTTGATGACCCATTATCCCTGTCCTCCATTGTTCATTACCCCCCATTGTGTCCCTGTCCTCTCAATTGTTCATGACAACCATTTTTGTCCCTGTCCCCCGTTCCTGCTCTTTTGTCCCCTTTCCCACTGACTTGAACCCGTTATCCCTGTCCCCATTGTTCATGACCCTTTGTTCCCTTGTCCCCTTTGTTCATGACCCCATTGGTCCCTGTCCCCTGTTCCTCACACCATTGTCCCCAGTTTTTCCCTCATTATTCCTTGACCCTCGCGTTGTCCCTATGTATTTTTATTGTTTTTGATCCCGTTGTCCCTGTCCCTTTCATTGTTCTTGACCCCTTACCCATTGTCCTGTCCCCATTGTTCATCGCCCCATTGTCCCTTTCCCCAATGTTCATGACTCCATTGTTCCTCTCTCGTTCTTGATCCCATTGTCTTGTTCCAGTTCTCTTGACCCCGTGTCTCTGTCCCCCATTTTTCTTGACCCGATTGACCCCATTGTCCCCTTTTCCCTCTCTCCCCCGTTCTTAACACACCTTGGCACCTGTCCCCGCTGTTCTGACCCATTGGCCCCTGTCCCCCTTGGTCCCTGTTCCCAGTTTTCTTGCACCCTATTTTCTCTGTCCATCTGTGCTTGACCCCAATATCTCTTTCCCCCTGTTCTTGACCCCATTGCCCCTGTCCCTTTCATCTTGAACCCATTGTCCTTGTCCCCCGTTCATGACCCCATAATCTCTGTCCCTGTTGTTTTCATGAACCCATTGTCCCCCTTTCCCCGCTGTTCTTGCCTCATTGTCCCTGTCCCATTGCGCTTGAATCCCATTGCCCATGTCTCCCAACATGAACACGGGTTCAGGTAAGTCATCAATTTATCTCGTCCATTACGTCTCAATTTCCTAACTCGACGGTAAGTCGTCATTACTATCTATTAGTAACTTCGTTTGAACAATTAGTAATTCCGTTGAACGAATTACTAATCCGTTTGAACGATTTAGTTATTCGTTTGAAACGGATTACTTATCCGTTTGAACCGATTTTAGTAATTCTTTTGAACATTTAGTATTCTTTGACGATTAACTATCTGTTTGAACAGTTTAGTAATTCTTTGAACGGATTACTTTCGTTTGAACGGATACTAATTCGTTTAAACGGATTACTAATGCGTTTAAACAGATTACTAATTCATTTGAACGGATTACTATCCGTTTGAACGATTTAGCACTTCGTTTGTAACAATTTATTTAATTCGTTTGAACGGTTAATCCGTTTGAACGATTATTAATTCGTTTGAACGGATTAAATAATCCGTTGAACGGATTACTAATTCCGTTTGAACGATTTAGTATTCGTTTGAACAGATTACTATCCGTTTGAACGATTTAGAATTCGTTGAACGGATACTAATCCGTTTGAACGATTATTAATTCGTTTGAACGGAATACAAATCCGTTTGAACGATTTTACAATTCGTTTGAACAAATTAGTAATTCGTTTGAACGGATTACTAAACCATTTTGATCGGTTTAGTAATTCGTTTGAACGGAGTACGAAATATTTTTTTCTTTAGCTATGTCCCTTATGGGCTCCGTAATAATCATCTAACTAAAATAAAAAATGCAGAAATAATTGGTAACTTTGTAAAATATCAATATTTCATTGAAATCTGGAACTTTTGTGAAATTTTATTTTTCTACTTTCCCCTTTCCCTCACAAAAAGGCCGCCATGTGTATTTTTCATTAAACATCGTCAGTGGCTAAATTTGAGGTGTAAATATAACATTGATGTGAAAACGACATAATTTGGATAGTATTTAAATTATTTTCTGGGTAGTTCATTTGTGGGACACTCCTGAACATGTAGGTTTTTTTATCTTGCTCACATCGGTGGACTAGTGCGGTTACTTTTTCTTGATACCTTGCACAAAGCGTCTTATAATGCATAAAAAAATAAAAATATATTTATCTGTGAATGGAACACGAATCTATTTACACTTCGTTTGACACTCCTAACATCCAAGGTTCAATACTTTTGACCCACCCTACATAAAGTTGGGATAAACAGACAATTTTCTTGTGTTTATTGTGTCCAATAGTTACAAATTGTGTTTTACTAGGAAAACAGCGGGGTGTTCCCCTTTATTATAATGGCTTACTATATATGAAGAATACACAAACATTTTCTGACATTTTCAGGTTTCACACCCTGTTGTCTTCCAGGGTCGTAATTCCTACACTGGTGTTTTTATTATCAATAAATTCATATAAAGTAATAGCAGATACTACACTCAATGCCATAATCACACACAATGTTTCTAAACATATGTATTTTTTAGGTGCTGCTTAAAAAACAAGTACTAATTCCATTTCACACTTTAGGTGTGACACCTCTGACCTTTTTGAGGTGAAAAATGGCCACATAATAAATTATGCAGCTGTGGCAATCATTTTTTTTTTTGGCACATAAATAGCAAAATTATTTTACACACTGTGGAAAAAAACAAGTAAGCTGGTATATCCTATTTTCACCTCACAACAGCCATTGAAAACCTTACTGTGCCATTATTTCTGCTCTTCACAATAGTTTCTTTACCCTCATCTTGCGGAGTTTGCCACCCCTAGTGAACTTCTTGCCGGTCGCTAAAATTAAATAAATGCCAAACTTTCGTAAAAAAGCTCCTTCCCGTCGTTTTAAAGAAAAATGTGAAGGTAGCACATCACCGGGGTGGTATGCCGTCAAGTCCAAGGTTGGGGGGGGGGGGAGGGCGTTTGTCCATCCTATTATGCACAGTGTTGGCTCTAAAATTCTTTGTTAATGTAAAACTATAGTCCATTGCATGCCTCAGAACTTAAAACCACATGAAAATCCTTTTTAATGCAAATTGCCTATTTTTGCTGTGGAAAATGTTCATTTTCCGGCTCCGGACTTTATATGGCGTCAACGTGACGTCATAATACTAATGTTATGTTGGTACTTAATTTAGTTATTTTGGTATCAATGGAAGTGGATGAACCATCAGTTACCCACTGGTATCAAAATCATAAGCATCGGGTACTTTACAAGGAATTCCTCGAGGGGCATTGTAACCACCCTTCTTGGGAAACCGTGTTACAAAAAATTGTTGGGTAAGACTAGGTTAATTCACGCAAACTATATCATTAAATTTTGACCCAGAATCAAGCGTTACAATTCAACCTGGTTTACTTTCCCTAAGTCTGGGAAACCAACAAACACAGAATTTTAAGAAAAATAGTTCTTAGCTCTCCAATGCATAAATATGACATTTGAGATTGCGACGTTTGCGAAAAAATCCAAAAAATGAAGCACAACAAGTTTTACAAAATTGTAAATGCGAATTTGAACAAATTAGCCACTTCCAAGCAAACCAAACTCAGACAAACCTATCCATATAATCAACACGCTCCCCAAAGATGCTCTTTCCTGAAAAGAGACACGAGTTTACTTTTTCTTTGAATTTTCTCGTCTATGTCCCTGGTATTGTAAGGGGCCCAAACAACAGCACAGTACACTTGAACTAGTACAAGAGCCCTGTAAAGATTCAAAAGTGCAGAAAATGCAAATTTCCTAGTGCACCTATGAGTACACCAACTATAATAGTGGAGACTTTTGTTGAATGTAGTCATTTATGGTGTATCCCAATTTTTTAAAACCCTTCTAGGTACTTGCTAGATTAAAAATGTATGATTCTGGCATTTTAGGCCTGCAGAACGAAGTAATAAGGAGGCCTTAATATTCGCAAATGATAATTTCTAGAGCTCCGCGCGAACAAAACCGCCCCGAAATCTCAAACACAGAAACTATAGTAATATATTATTCACCAAATGCAAGCGTAAAATTGACGAGAAACCGTACGTACAGCGCAGTTCTAACCATACGCAGATCTGATTCGGGGTCATAGTAACACCAATTGTGTTTAAAAATAAACATTTAGGGACATTGAAGACAATATCAATCGACAAAAATAAAAAAAGAATCGGGTCCAAGCATAAAAGCATACGAAGGAAATATTAACCAGTGAGAAAACTGCATCATGTTGAACATTAGACGAGTTGTCTTATGACATGCATGGAGTACAACAGACCAATTCTTAACCCCGAAACCCTCAGGGATCCCTTTTAGTCGCCTCTACCTGCAGGGAATACATCGGGCTTATTCTTCACCCCGAGCCGGCACGGGCAAATATCTCAAAGGACGTGGAAAAAATCAACTCAATTGGTACATCCTGTTACCGTTTTAGTTGAACATCACCGAGTAGACAAGTACCAAATTGCCACCATCCGTAATCTGACGCGACTGCCCCCTCGTTGAAAGAGCCAGGACTCATCAACTGAATAGAGTATGCCCGGTATTTACCTACTCATACAGGAGAACACTGGACGCCAACGAATCACTGTTCTGCAAATACATTCAGTGTCTCCTGGGGGACACGGTGACCACACGCTACAGGAAAAGTCAACTGCTAAAAATGGCTAAGGAACCGCTGTAGCTGGAGGGAACTGTGTGGTCGCCTGCTCTAGCTGCAGCAGAAATGATTATGATGTTGAGGATGGCATACCTGATACATGCAATTTGCATAGTATTTTTTTTTCACTATTATAAAATCAATGTTAAGATCAATATTTTGGGTTTAACATTCAAATGGATATTAGAATAACAGCAAATGGATATTAGAACCAAATGGATATTAGACTAAGTTGGATATAGACCAAATGGAATTAACCAAATGGTGTTTGGGGTTATTAGGCCCATGGCAAAGACGAAAAATGGTATTAAGACTAGATGGGCATTAGACGTAGAACCAAATGGATATTAGACTTCTGGTTGTTAGATAAATTGGATGTTGACTAAATTGCTATTTAGACAAATGGTATTAGACAATATGGGTTTAGACGAATTGGAGTTAGACCCAATGGCTATTAGACCAAACGGAATTAGACCAAATGGCAATAAACCGTTTCGGCATAGCCCGGTATTTCGGCGCAGCAAAAGCATTACATAGGATTCTGGGTTTTGTGTGTTGGGAATAGGCTCTGTGAGGGGGTCATATGACCTCAACAAGGTGCAATTTCTAAATCAAACTGCATTCTGGGATTTGTTAAAACATCTGGTGGCGCTCTTTCATATGGACAAAATGATATCTTGTAATTGGACGGTACACCAGCAATTACCCCGGATGTGAAGGTGGGGTTTGAGTTAATGAACGGTATCTTTGTCATTTGACAGCTTATACTATTAACAACCTTTACATTTATTTAACCACTACATTCACACAAGATGGAGTTATTAACTTATGAGAAATCTGAAGGTTTACCACCCAATACGTACAAAAGCGAGGTCGATTCAGATAGGTACAGCTTGTTTATCTGTTTTTTCTACGGGTCACGTACATTGTGTGCACAATAAAAAATATACCATTGCAAAAGTTTATTCATGCATAGCAATAGTTAACTTTTATTTCATATGCTGATTTTACTGTCGCCATGCAAGGGTATTGCTAATTCTGAGCTTACAACGCCCAATTAAGCAACTATCATTGTCATTATTTTTAATGTAACGTTACGGGCCCGGGTGGTACTCAACACAAAGGACCATGGGATGTTCCACCAACAACATGCATGGGTCTCCATTTTTAGCCTTCCGGTATATGAATAACCCTTTCATGGCAATATTGGAATAATGATGGGTCACTTTTCCAAATTGTATGAAACTTGTTCAAAAGTGAGGCAATTTTTTTTAAATCTGGAGCCAAATTTTCTAAAAATTTCATTAAAAATGGCGAAGTTCTGTTAAATTTGG
Organism: Ophioderma brevispina; assembly: GCA_023653785.1. Classification (NCBI taxonomy): domain Eukaryota; kingdom Metazoa; phylum Echinodermata; class Ophiuroidea; order Amphilepidida; family Ophiodermatidae; genus Ophioderma; species Ophioderma brevispina. Next base: position 14,980 of record JAMKCH010023209.1, read on the forward strand.
CTCAAAATCTGCATCACAGGTATAGGTATGGGTTTCATTTTTGGCGATAATTGGTATTAAGATATGGGTCCTTCTTCCAGACTTGCGGAGGTACATCCCCACCTAAACCAAACTTGGGACTACCCGGGAAAGTTTCAAACTATAATGCTTTATCCTACTAAAGCACGCCACAAACACAAACTTGGACGTTAGTCACAATACTGGGTGACTTACAGATTGATGAACGACAGACGACACCTGTAGAGTTTATACACCTTTTCCGTAATTGTCACATGCTGGCCTGATGCGGACTGGGTTTATTGGGTTTCGGGACGGCCATATCATTGGCTTGTATTGTAATGCTTAAAATAATTCATTTCATTTCAGCAATTCGATTGAGTGCAAACGATTGATCATAGGTACTTGTGTTATAATACTGACCGAAATCAGATTGCTACAGAAAATTAATGAAGTTTGGACGAGAAAGTTGTCAATGCGACAAAAATTGTATTTTTTTACAATTCACAATACAAAAATGTGACCCTTTTACCAGACAATCCTTACACGTAATAAATGTGAATTGCCTACCTATTTTAGTTTTACAATTTTCTGGAGTTTTAGTCGTTTAATTGGCAACACTGATATAGTCAAGGTCACACAGTGGGTGGATCAGTTTGTTAAACAGCAGCGTTCATTCCAAAAAGGAATATAAATTACACCCAAAAAGGGAATAAATATGGCGTGTGCAGCTACAGCTGCCGAATCAAACGATGATCTAGAGTGTTCAATATGTCTCCAACCTTACCAAGATCCGTGTATCCTACCCTGCAAACACTCGTTTTGCTGTGATTGCCTGAGTAAGTGGATAGAGGCCAGCGACGATCACACAGTCGTAGTGTGTCCCAAATGTAAAGCCACCACAGCTATACCTTTGAATGGAATCAGGAGCTTCATGGTCAAAAGTGATTCAAATGGAGGAGAGGAGGAAGAATTGTTACATCAAGATTTGAAGATGGAAAGCGAAAGGAACATTGAATGTACCAACTGTGAAGCGTCTGGTAATGCGGCTATAATGCGGTGTATGGAGTGTAAAGAATTCTTGTGTGACAGTTGTCATAAGCACCATAAGGAACTGAAAGTAATGAAGCACCACAATGTTATACCAGTGGAAGATTTTAGCTCGGCAAAAGCAGCAGCATCTATAGATGTAATGCATTGCAGTAAACATGACAAAGAACTAAAAAGATATTACTGTGAAACCTGTCAGTGTCTTATTTGCAGTGATTGTCTACTACTGACACATCAACCACCGATGCATCAGAGTCTTAGGTTGAAAGAAGCATCTGAAAAGTGCAAGGATATTATGAGAAATCTTATACAAAAGTGCACTGATAAGAGGAAGATAATCCAAGTTAAAATTGATCAGAACGAACAAGTTAGGGAACGCGTGGAAAGAGCGGTGTGTCAAGCGAAACTTAGTCTGGAAGAAGTTAGGAAAGAGGTTGAATTGGCATTAGCAAAGCGCGTGCAAGCCGATGTGGACAAGCATACACGAAGCATCGCTGAATTTGAGAATGCCAGATACACAACGATTGATAACATCCAGAGCAAGTTAAAATCCAGCTTTGAGATTAATCGAGAAACATGCAAAAAGTGTGCTAAACTGGTACAAAATGGTTCTTTCTTTGATGTAACTTTATCATTTGCCTCTTTGTCAAAAGATTTGCAAGAGTTCATTCAAACTACACCTGGAGAAGATAACAGAGAAATACCAGCCGTTCATTTCGTGGCAGCAAGGCTAAATCTTAATTCGCCGATGCATGGTCTTATTACTCATGAAAACAAATGGGTGCTTCTGAGAACTCATAATATTGTTGGACTATCCTCGCTATACCTCGCAAGTCTAATAGATATTGCCATAAGTACTCCAAGTAAAATCGTGATATTTAGCAAGCATAAATTATGTTTCAAATATTTTACTGCAAACGGTGAAATATGCGACACAACTTATGGCGCCGATATGTGCAGTTTGCAAAGTGGGAAGAGTTCAGATGGATATTCAGCTGGTTCCAACATTGGTTGCGCTGTAAGCTTAGACAACAGGTATATTGTGGCACGGACACTCGGCCAGTGTATTCACCTCTGTGATTATGACGACAGGAGGCATATTTCTCATATGGGAAAAATTGTACTCGGAGATGAAGCGCGAGATGTTGTGTGTACAGGTATACAAGTAGATGAAAGGGGACGAATTTTAATAGGTGATAAACACACAATTTACATATGCTACGGCAGTGGTGCCTTTTCACACAAGTTTAAAACTGAGCATGAAATAAAGAATTTCGCAACTACTTCACAGGAACGGCTTGTTGTATCTATGAGCCTACAAAAAGAGGAGATGAAAACCCCTTCAAAATCGGGAGGAAAATCAAGATCCCCCGTATTTTTCGAAAGAAAGAAGCAAATACTCTGCCTAATGGATTATAATGGTAAGAATTTCAGTGAGCTTCAACCTCCACCGGAAATTAGTATATGGAGCCCTGAAGCCGTTTGCTGCAGACAAGATGAGATCTTCGTAGCCAACTGTGGCAATCACACTGTTTACATGTACACAGCAAATGGGGAGTTTTTGAGGAAAGTAATCTGTTATTTTGACATCGATCTTCTTCGTTCACAAAAAACGAGCCTTCTACGTTCACAAGAAACGAGCAAAGCAAGAAACATGGTAAATCGTAAATTTCCAAATGTTTCAAGACTGGCAATCTCACCAGATGGAAAAATTTTAATAATCCCATCAATTTCACTCGATTTATTTAGGATACGCGTCATCAAAATCGTTCAGAGAAAGGACTTGGTTTTCAATGAACGTTGAATGTACATTTAATATTTTAAATTAAAATATCAGGTTAGCAACTAATTAAAACACACGGTAGTGTGTCCACCAAGTTTTAGAAATAAAAGAAAAAGAATAAAAAACAGCAAAAAAATAGCATTAGAATGTCCATGATACAAGCGACACACACCGTAAGTATATTAACAGAAACAAACTTCCCTTTGTTTGACACGTGTTTGACGAGTAAAACCACTATACTTCGTCCGACCTTCCGGCAGTCCGGTAAGTATTTCCCACGGTGTAGTCTGTGTCACAGAATGCGAAAGATATTATCTAAATTAGTACTGCGCGAGAGATTAACGTTATCAGTCCGTCATAGCGAATGTATGCAAATGAAACTAAATCTCAAATATCTCCGGAAAACAAAGGGGTTCTATGGAGATTTTTGCATCAGAGGGTCCGTTACTATGCTTTGTTTTTAATATGTATCGTAAATGGGTCTGAACCTATAGACCAGTTAACAGGAATGTTTGTAAACATGTTAGGGGCCTGGTATCTTGAAATAGGTCAGTCTGACTGTTACACACTGGGCAATTGTATCTGTTAGAGTTTTAATACTATGGGCCATAACGATTCGCAGGAATGGATTCGCAGGCAACAAAAGAAGTGACGTAGGATGCTAACTGGTCTATAGAACCTAGCGAGAAAATTGAACGTTTTTGTCGGGTACTTCGGTGCTCGCAGACACGAAAAAGTGAACACGCAATCACTACGGGCCGCATCCCTTTTTCCCACAATGCCTTTCGGTATTATTCCAGTCCTGAGAATTTTCAAACGTTGGTTTCAATTTACGCCAACTTTTTTTTTTCAATTTTAGAAACTGGACCGCCGTAGTCCGGCCTGAACTAAGGAGTGATGGCATAGCTTTAGAAAGGTTTACTCTTTAAAAAAGAAATGCTTTCAAACGGTCATTTATAACGATGATTAGTGGCAAATTGAACTTAAAAAAAAAACGGTCTCACCGACCTACAGCCTTTATTACAAATGAATATTGACAAAATTAAGTACATGATTTCTGTTTATCCTCATGATGTGCCTTTTACTGCTAACATTGAAAATAATTGACTTCATACAAGGAAAATGATGTTTAACGGAATTCTTTTGTTCATTTAACCCACTAACGAACCCTCACTTACTAGCATATATACAACAATTCGCGTGTCATGTTACAAGCTTCCTCCGTGGCGCAGTGGTCTCAGCGATAAATGCTATTGATTTTACTTTTGGATAGTCTGTTGTTGTCAGTTCGAGTCCGCCTGTGGCCCGCTATTTTCTTTCTTTTTTAATAATTGAAATGTTAAAATCAGTAGGTTTATATTTAGTTTATATTGTATTTCATTGTATTTTTTGGTGTGTTTGTGTGATACATTAGATACATGTACTTTGTTGTAGCGCTTTATAAGTGAAAATAAATTATTATATACTATAAAATAATGCTAGTATTGAGTTCTGGTGATCATTCTCTTTAATTTGTGGGCCAAAAACGATTTTTCGTGTCGCTCACAACTCTCACAGTCATACACAGTTTAAAGTCTGTTTTGCTCGTTAAGGATGAATAGTTGTTTTCAAAATGATCTGGACTAGAAGTTGTAACCGGGCAAGAAAGTATCAAGTAATAAGGCTGATGATGCATAATTCTTGTTTTCGTCATGTCGCCAGCCCAAATCCATTCTTTAAAAGGTGTCACTGCTCGTTACACAACAGCGCATATCACAGATAATATGACATTTTTATCAGCCTCTATTATGCCCTAATTATAAAGTTCAAAACACGATAATATTGGATTATTAAAGTTTTCGTAAGAGTTCTCTGAGAGCATGTCACCAATATTGCAGCCAGATACGCTATACCATAATTCGAATTGATACAAAATTGCCAAAAATTACGATAGAAGAATGTTCAATGATGCGATAAATCAAGCAAATGTCAATCTTATATTATACATGTTTTGCATAAAAATCTGGTTTTGAAGTAACAATTTCCAGGCTTGGTAATGAAAGAAACCCCTAATGTTATATACGTTCATACCGCGACAGATACGTTACCTACCTCCCTAGTGTAGCGGTTTCGACTGCAAAATTGTCGACAACCCCTCCCCTCGGTACAACAAAACGCAACCACTTCTATTCGAAAGATAGTAATAAATCATTTTAAAAAAAATGATGGTTGTGGTCCAAAACTTTGGTGGCAGGGGTGTTTTTTGGGTCAAAAAATCACGTTTTTGAGCTAAAAACTTAAGAATCAATCAATCAGGATTTATTAATTTCTTAGCAAAACAAATTGTAATCATGATGCGATACTATCAATCTCTGACATTTTTATTATAGATTTCTGTTTTATACAATATATAAAGGGTCTAGAATTTTAGCCCCAAAATCACTTTTTTTCTTAAAAACATCTTTTTTATTACATGTCACCACAACGAGTATTACCTCAACTCTTTATGCAATGTGTAAAACCTATATCAATAACAAAAGGATAACGTAAAAATAAGATTGTAGTATTTTTACTTTAAAAAAAATAAAAACAAAACAATTTCGCTTAATTTGCAGCCCAAAATTCATTTTTTGGCCTAGAAATCATCCTGCCACCAAATATTTCAACCACAACCATCATTTTCTTAAATCTCATATATATTTATCCTTCAAATAAAGGTGGTTGTGTTTTGTTGTACCGAGGGGAGGGGTAATTCGAAAACTAGAGCACTTTTCAAAGCTCGGCCGCTCCGTTATCCGCTGCGCTCTTGCTAAAGACCGTGATACATGAAGTCGAATACCACACCATGCTTGTGATTAGAGATTAAGTCGGTAAAGCATTTTATTAA
>JAMKCH010023210.1:0-38335 GCA_023653785.1 Ophioderma brevispina
ATATGACTTGTTAGCAATCCTAGGGTCTATCTTATCGGTACCTGCACTTTTCCCAGGTTTTAGGAGGTGGCGAAGTTTGTGCATTTCATCTACAGTAACTGGATTGGGGAAAATTGAGGTGAGTGTTGTTTTTGGAAGGTGTTTGGTAACTGGGTTATTGGAAGGTGGAATGTTGTTAGCCAAATTTTGCCCCAGATTAGTAAAGTGATCGTTGAATGCGTTAGCTATTACAAGCGGGTCAGTTATTGTTTATTTTTATGAGTTAAAAAGTTCGGGGGATTTGTTTAGTAGACACTTTCCTGCCTAGAATGTTGTTGAGGAATGTCCAGGTTTTTGTAAGATCATTTTTGAATTTCTGAATTTGTTCTGTGTTGTGTTTTTTTCTTGGCGATACGAATAGTGTGAGTTAGTTTGTTTTTGTATTGTTTGTATTTCTGTTTGGTTGCTGGTGTTTTTTTCTTCAGATTGAGCTTGTGGCTGATATGTTTGATTGACTTGGAAATGGCTGTTGTCATCCAGGGTTGCTTGCGATTAAAGTTTTTTAAGGTCTTCTTTTGTAATGGGAATGAATCGTTGTAACGTTTGGTATAAGTTATTATGAAGTTGTTGTATACAGTGTTAGGGTCATTTTCTGTGAGTATGTTTTCCCATGATTCAGTGTTGAGTCTGCGGTTAAAGGTACGGATATTGTGATCTCTGTAGTCCCGTTTGGTGATTGTTGTTTTTGTGGGGTGCTTGTGCTTGAGGGATGTAATGAGGAAGATAGGGAAGTGATCAGTAGTGTCAGTGACAAATATCCCTGGCGTGGAGTCTGTGTCAGCGGAGTTGGTGATAATGTTGTCAATGAGTGTTGCTGTGTTGTGCGTATTACGTATTGGTTCTGTTAATTTTAGGAATATAAGAGTTTGCAAGCGATGTGTTAATAAGTCATTAATGTGTGGATGAGTAGAATATTTGAGAAGATTGATATTAAAGTCACCGACTATATAGACATCACTGTTGGCTTTATTTAGTTTAGTGAGAAGCTGCTCGAAGCTGTTGTTAAAATTTTGGATTGTGTGTTTTGAAATGGAATATGGAAAATGAGTCGTTGCATGATGGCTTCATTAGTTTTTTGAAACTATCTTCTGTGTGATAGCGGGAGTCAGAACCAGAACTCCTTGTGGGTGTGGTGAAGGATGGGTGGTCACATGTTTGAGATGATATGGGATCTGTGAGTAACGGGTTGATGTTGTCTCTTTAGTTATTTTTCAAGCAAGTATCGAAATGCAATTAATATTAGAGCTTGTTCCAATTTGTCATTTTAAAGTGTTCAACTCCAGTGTGCTCTCCTGTTATTGTTTAATCTCCCTTTTTTGGATGTAGTCATGTTTGATCACTTCATTCCCCGGAGACAAGATCCGGACACACTATTCCCACTATACGTATTTAACGTCGTATGAAACGTTGCTTTGCAAATGTCATTGTATGTGATTGACATTCAATACCATTCAACGTGCCATTGTTATAACGAGAACGTATACCCAGGCGCTTATCCGGGAGTTTGTCATCGCAACATTAACGGGCATGTTATTCAAGGATGTGGATATTAAGTACATTTTGGTATTAACCATGGACGGTTATTCAGTGTAGTTAAATGCTATCCAATTTCCATGTTATTGCGGTTTTTAACAAGTTTGATTGTTTAACTACATTAAACTAAGCTCAATGTTTTAGAACTATTTTAAAGTAAACCTGTCGCAATGCAATGCTGGAAAGAATTAGTTAGATTATAACATGGCTTGCATAAATGTATACTAAAAATACAATTTTAAGACTTTGGTTTAACGGATTGTGGAGTCCACATCAATAATTCATTAGCAATTGGAATTATACATATTTTGTTTACAACATGAATGTGATAACCTCAAACTTACTTAAAATGGCACTGACACATTTCAATCAGAGTTTATTTTCTAGTCTAGTACGTGAAAGTTACAGATAGTTTTACACAGGAAAAATATCACACATTAAACACATCCAAATAGGCATAATAGCATGGGGTTATTTTTTAGCCTAATTTGTGAGTCTGCCGTAACTTTGATCAACAACTGTGTTCTTGCTTGAATATCACAGACTCGACTCATTGATATTAGGCCACAAAGTCACAGACTAGTCAAAAGGGTTGATGCCAAGGGAATCAACGCTGGGTATTTTCTTGCGTTTTACACATATTCGCCGGTATCCTAATGAGCTTTAAACCATACAAAAATATCAATGTTTGAAAAATCTCGAGAGCGCGCTATTTTTCAAACATGCCAGTATCTTTAAGTCACACTTCCCGGACAATAAAGGCTTCTGGTCATCACAGGGCATCCGAAAAGCCCCAATAATTGACTCCACTTTATAAATTTCTATGCAGGGGATTACTCTCTTGATACAAATTGATCTAATTTGAAGCTACATGTAGCTGAGATGAATACATCTCAAAGCACAGACAACACGTATATCAGAGTATAGGAACATTTCATCGAAGGGAGGGGGGGCTTTAAAACGAAACTCATTTTTCTTAAAAATGTACTCACCGCACGGCATTTTATCAATGTCTGCAATTTTCCCTTTCAGTGTATTTTTTTACAGAAAAACGTAAAAATGCAATGTAAATCTAAAAAAAATATTCAGTGCATGAGTGCCAAAGTATGATACCTCATCGGATTTTCACCGATACCAGCATTTATTTTGGAAATTTATTAGGGCTTTATAACAATCGTGGTGGTGCAACCACAACCGTAGTAGCCAATATTACAGAGAAAATACAACGAAAAGGGAGTTAAATTGACATTTTGATGGCATTTGAGAGGCTACCACGGACTCCCAAGACACCATTGGTTTTGACAACAGACATTTGCCACACGCGGTCTTACTTATGTTGTATTTTTGCGGTTGATTAATTGATTATTCAATACCTATGAAACCTCTCTCAAGTAGTCAGCTAGAAGTGTTTTCTAACCTACGGGCGGGTTCATGCGCCCCAATGGATGGCCAGCACACTCAATTTGCTCTGCACAATTTGCACTATTTGTGATGTTTTTAGAGACTTGTTATTTTTATGAGACTTATACCAATGGGATTCTTATCACACAAGGAATATCACTGTATGTTTTGACTTGGAATATAATGGAATTTCTTCAAGTTAGGAATGAATCGAACTTGTAGTTTGACTACCATTTGTGATTTTTTGTTCTTCGGAAAATGGATCACCTACATGCAATGGAAACCTCTACTGAGGTTGGAACCAATCACAAAGCTGCTCACTAGCCCATGTGACTCAAATGCACCAATTGGAACACTTGAATTGCTGCTCCTGATGTGAAAAGGTATCCTCATTTGCATGTTATGACCCTATGGGGAAGCACTTACCACTTGACATTTTTCCCTATGACTGATACTCATGATCGATTCTTGATGGATGTTATTTCTTACAATGGATTTCCTGCCAGTGGACTTTGTTAATTGGCTTGCTTGTATTCACAAGCCCAATTTATTGTCTTGCACATGGGATCATCTAAAAAATCCATTCGCTACCAAAAACTGCTACAATTAAAATGGCAATCTAAAACATTGAAAGTTTCTTCATCAAGAATCCCTTACGATGTCAAAACACCTTCAAGTTTCCAATAGAGCGGATGAAATCTATGGATGTAAATCCTACCCTGGACCTACCAGCACTGGAACCAATACTATGGACTATGACGCCCACCTCACCACTACTTCACATATAGCGCTGCATCCCTTGTATCACTGAACCCCTATATGGAAACAAATCTTCCTAGACTCTTCAGACACCTGGAAAACGCTATAAAAAATCTCAGAATTAACAGATTTCCTGCAACCGCAGAAAAAAAACGTGGTGGTCGCCGCAAAACATGGGACCACAACAAACTCTACATCCCCGCCATATACCTTGATCCTGACATGAACAAATCTTTGTATTCCTGTACTAAAACATTACAAGCTTACACAAGAAGTCATCCGACTTCGACAAAAGGACCAACATAGACCAACTTGAAATCTCTTCCTAAAGTCAACAATGAGATTACCCGTGGCTACCAAAGTATGCTTATAAAACGCTCGTTCTACAAGAAAACAAAAATGTTGAACTCACAGATATCTATAATGTAAAACGATGTAGATATTATGATAATGAGAATCATGGTTAAATGAAAGTGACGATGTAGTTATTGGTGCTGTACCCTCCTGGGTACACTTCTTGAATATGCCTCGAATTCTGTAAATCGTGGTGGCGGGAAGTGTACTAGTAAGACACCTTTGAAATGTTAATCAAACAAGGGACAGTAGTTATGATACTTTTGATTTGCTCCTGTTACCAACAAAGCAACTCCATTAATTTTGGTATGTATATGGCCACCTACAATCTTCTGAAACAAATATCTTACAAATTCATGTTTCTTAGGAAGTTGAACAGTTTGTCACTGGAAATATCTCTGTTTCCGGGTAAATTAATTTTGCTTGGTGATTTTTAAGTTCAACTGTATGAAACCCATCAAATGTCGTTTTTCCATTATGCAATTTCAGCTGGGGGGATTTTAAGTCCAAAAGTTAATGGTCCCACTCATAAAAGATGGGCCACCACAATTGATTTAGTATGTACTCACTCTGATCATCAGAATTTTGAAAGATTGCCAATACTGAGGACAAAACTAATGTCGATCATCGAGTCATGGTTTTAACCTTGATGTGCCAGACCAAAGCCGATGCGTATTACCTCAAAACAGTACGGAACTCGCAATATGCTCATGATGAATTTTGTTAAATTGCTGACTGATTTCATATCAAATGGTCCATGCAGCTGTAGATAATGATTACAAAAACATGTTTGAATGGTACAGCTCTGGAATGCAAAAAATTGCTAGATCATTCGGCCACCTTCAAAAACTCAGACTCGTCTTGTTAAATTCGTATTGCCGTGGTACAACGAGACGATCCATTCGCTCGTCACATAGGCGCAAAGCAGAACGGAAATGGCGAAATCCGTTCTGACGATGATCGTGAATTTTACTGACTGCTAAAAACCATGAGAATGATCTAAACAATCAAAGCCAAGGATCTACTTCAAAGAGAAATTATCAACTTGTAATAACCAGAGATGTTTATGAATTATTAATTCTTTGTTGAACAAAAATGTTCACCATCTGCATATTAGTGAATTCTGCATGCGGTGAGCAACAAATTTGCTAATTACTTCCTGCTAATTAGTGAAAAAGTTAAAATCAGAGAGGACCTTGATGCTGAATTTGTCTTGCCAAACTCTCAATTTAGGATACTGCATTGATTTATGTTGCCTCAACTTACAACTCCGCCCAACAACTGAGGATGAAGTGCTTAAGTTGATTTCTAATCACCCAGTAAATCTTAGCAGACTAGCTCCGATTTCCACTGGTTCCTGAAGGAAAATATATCTAACTCCTGCCAGTTTTAACACGCATTTATTAACTCTTCGCGATGCATCTGGTATTTTTCACGTGGTGCGTACTCAGCAATATTCAACCTTTCCCCTCCGCTTGAAGAAGACAACGTTGGCATAAAAATGTGTTAAAAAAACTATAGACCTGTTTCAAAATATCACATTTCTTGCAATACTGCTTGAGAAATAGAATGTGCCAGACTAACAGAAACACAAGGATCATCATAATTTAGCAAATTCCCATCAATCTCCTATAGAGCTGTCCAGCACTGAGTCTTGCCCTAATAAAAAGTCAAAAATTGACATTGCTGTCAATTGATGGTAAGAAGGCTGTGCTGCTCGTATTATTGGACCTTTCACTGCCTTTGAATGATTGATCATGAAATCTGTATCCCGCCTATCAAAGCGCTTGGTGTTTCAGGAACCGCTGGGGACTGGTCCAGTCTCATCTTCAAGGCTGGACTAGCCGCGTGGACATAGCAGGCTATCTTTCTGAACCACTCCATGCCCAATTTGGTTTGCCACAGGGCTCTGTAGTCCGATAGGCTACAGTATTTACACATTACCAGTGGAGATATTACCGTCAATGGTCTGTCGGCTATCATGTGTACGCAGATAATACTCAACTTTATGTTCCCTTTGACCCAACAGATCATCATGAATTGGAACCTGCACTGCTGTTCTTCAAAACTGCATAAAGGACATCAAAATATGGATGAATGTCAAACAAATAAAACTCAATGAATCTAAACGGAGTTCTTTGTTGCCGCATCTCCTTACTACAAAAAGCTCCTCCTGATATAGCACTGTCTATTGGAAATTCTCACATTAAACCATCTAAACGATACGCAATCTTGGTGCCTACTTTATTCAAACCAGACCACGGATCACACATCACTAATGTTAGTCGTACAATCATATACCATCTTCGGAACATCTTGCGCATTCGCAGATACATTGATAAAGCCACTTGCCATCATGCTGTACGCTTTCTTATACTTTCTCGCAATCGATTATTGAAATGGTTTACTTTCTTCGCTACCAAAGTCGTATAATCTTCGTCTTCAGCGCCTACAAAATTGGGCTGCGAGACTTGTTTTTACTGTAAATAGACAGCAGGACCCAAAACCACTGCTTAAAATCCCTTCATTGGTTTCTGTGAAACAGAGAATTTCTTTTAAATTGCTTTTATATGTTTTTAAATCTTTAATGGCATGCTCCTGTATATCTTTCAAAATGTGTTTCAAGTTACATGTTCCAAAAAAAGGAAACCTTAGGTCATCAAAAGATGCCTACGGTGGGATTATCCCAAGGATCGAGTAACAAGCTGGTTGATAAAAGTTGTACGTTAGTGCTTCAAAGTATGGAACAACTTCCTGTATCATAGGCAGTCCAGTATCTTAAACGCCTTTAAAAAGGCACTTAATACACACTTGTTTCCTAATGATTTGTTTCATTATGATTTATTCATTGCTCATGTTCACTTTATTTTATTGTAAGGCCTTGAGCCTTGGGTCACGGCGCGTCAAAATGCTTTTGTTATGTATGTATGTATGTATGTTGTTTTTCTTGGTCGCGTGACCACAATTTCATTGCACGACCCCGACGCCGCACACCCCCAAATCTCTACATTTTCGTGGGAGAAGAAACTATTGCTGTCAATGGTGAAGGCATATGTAATGTTCAGATTGGGGTAATCAAGATTATGGTTATCTGTATTTACGGAAAACAAATTAATCGAGACTTCGTTTATCATTCACCTCTGAGACACTCATGGGAGGCACTCACCTCACGTCACTCATCACTCACTCACTCAACAAATAAATAAAATAGCAAAATTTTTTAGGTGTCCTGTATGGCAAGGCGTGATGAAGGGCAGCCCACGATAGTAGAGTAGGCGCTACGCTTTCCTGTACAGTGGCCTGCCAGACGCACTTTGAGGCTGCCTCAATTTATTAACATGTCTTCTAAGCCTTCATGCCAAGGCCTTCCTAGTACTTTGACAATCCTGCTCGATGTTGTGGGGGGGGGGGGGGTGGGGGTTGGTAAGTCGAGCCATAGTCGGTGTGGGGAGAGGAGGTGGGGCGACTCATGACCCCAGATATTTGCGTCGTTACCTGTAGGCATCTATGTCTTTATTATGTCATGTTGATGGAATACCATGATATTGGGGGTTCTTTGCATTCATGTGTAAACCCACACAAAGTGCTGCATTCTCAACACTGCTTATCAGTTCTTGTGCTTGTGCAACTGTATCTGAACCGAAGCGCAATGTCATCTGCAAAATCGAGGTCTGTTACATTCAAAGACCAACACGTCGCTTTTCGTGTGTACGGATAATACCAACGCTCCGCCTTTATCTTTGCCTTCGATTGCAAAATCTAAAACGACTATTTTAATAGTATGGTGCTAATGTGTCGCCTTAAGCACGCATTTGTTAGAATTACCAGAGTAACTCAAAGGAAATATATTGAGTAGAAAACCTGTCCCTTAGTTTCGTTTTAGTGCAATTTTGCTGGTCATGGTCAGATATTGATGGTCAGATAATAATACTAAACTTTTTACTTTATTGAAAAAAAAAATGACGATATTTTATCAATTGTATTTGAGCACACTTTGTTCAGTTTGCACAGAATGAGATCAAGTGAAGGTTTGAGTACCTCTTTTCTAGTGAAAAAAAAAAAAAAAAAAAAAAAAAAAAAAAAAAAAAAAAAAATAACAAGTTTTTTTTTTTTTTTTAAAAATGTTATAAATTAAGGAAGGGATATTAACAGTAGGCTTAACTATATCAAAAAAGGCGAAGTCACGAGATGATCGTGGTTTCATCACCCCGTCCACATTTTCTTAGTTCGTGTATGTTGTAGTTATTGTTGTGTAATTTAGACCTCACCCCCAGAAAAAGAAGGCTTGCATTCCAACCTATCCGACTCTGTCTAAGCATCCGCACCCCACACTTTTATCAACAAATTTTTGCAATAAAATTATGGAAAATGTCATTTCTTTATGGCATTAATAGAGGTGTGAGCAACCACTTATGTTGTTTTCATTGAATTGGTATGTGTACCTACTTTTTTAATACTTTAATCAAATACAATCATGGAACTATGAACAGAAACTAATTGCATATTACAGTTTACATAATGGCTTTTTCCTATTAGTGTTGGTAATGTGATATTATAATAGTGTGGTAAGGTTTTATTCTTCTAGTTATTTGTAATCTTAGATATCGTTTTTTTTTTGTTTAATGCGTTCCGTTTCAATACGTAATGTCACCTTTGAATTATCGTAATCCCGTTTCCTCCAACGAGATAAAGGCAATCGTTTTTACATTAACTGACCATTTATTTCGTGCACCGAATGCATTGGGAACCACAACCAACTACCAAAACAGTGCCGGGGTTTTGTGCACAACTATTTTTGACGTACAAATACCGAGAAGCATTAATCTAATCATATTCCCAAAACCACGTAAATTTCATGAATAACACGTTTAGCCTCGTACAGTCGTAGAAATGATTTAACACTGCCAAACACTCTCCTTCAATAAATCGAACCGGCGACATAGTGGGCCCCCTCGTATTTGTATGAATATGAATTTTTGAAACTTTTCTAGAATATTTCACTGGCACTACAGTAGGAATTGCGTTCATCAATTTTTTCCTCTCTTCTGTTCTGTGTTTATTGCATAAAGCCAGTGGCCCGCTCTACCTGCCCCTACCTACAACATGTTGGTTTATACGTTCTTTTGTCCACCCGTTATCATGTTCCCTGGGGGCAAATAGCCCAGCCCGGCGCTATTTCTTGACTTTAGTTTCCATTTATTTTTTTATAGATTTTTTTTCTTAATACACTGATATCCATCCACCACTTGCAGGTTATGTAGCACTTCATGCCAGTAAAAATACCAATACATACATGTTTGTGTTCTTTCTTTGGAATGTTCATACAACATTCGCTACTTATTCCCTTAAAGGTCCCCAGGGAAATGAGATGATAAACCTAGTCCAATCTTTACGGGGCATTCCATTCCAATAAACAGGGCCACAAAAAAGATACACTACCAGTGACATCATTAGAATTATTGATTTCCAGTCAGTGCCATGAATAGATTCACACCAGTCACCTGGAAATGTTCTACTACTAAGAAGGAAGAAGGTTATAGAAGAACAGAATTACTTATTTTAATGTTCTCTGGAAATAATATATTTTTCGCTTTACTCACTATGAAGTTGGTCAAATGTGCGACTTCATGTAGTTGGAAATTCAAAACCACTTTGGGATGATACACTTCATACAAAAGGAAACCGATTAATTTACACGGAAAGAATACGTTTATTACTCCAATATTGCCTCTTGTCTTTTTCCTATCTGACCTCAGGGATTTCAGTTTTCCTCGATTTTTCTTATGTTGTCGTTTGTCTTCAGACTGATGTCTGTTTCTTTTGGTCCATTTTAATAACTAGTCGGTTTTGTTCTAATGTGATGATTTGTTTCATTTAATAGGGTTGCATGACTTTTAATAAAAATGGAACAATTCAAACCAAATCATACCCAGGTTAAGTCCACACAACGGTCTGGTTATGCTTTTCCTTTCTATTGCAGCTGTGGTTGAAAACTTGGAATTGCTGTTTTCATCCGTTTGTATATTTTCGCAATTTTTCAAAGCTATCCCGGGGGGGAATTTTCAAACCTTGGAGTGGTATCGTCAATATTTTGTGAAACGATATTACGACTCAGTATTGTCTGTCCATCTGAATTGCTTTTATTAGGACACACTGTCTGTCCTTGAAAATGAGATTAAGACAATATTTATGTTGTTATTAATTAGCCATCGTTCAGTGCAAGACGTTTACTATAATTTGGATTGAAGGTTACTGTTTTCTTTTGTATTAGACAGAATCAATGTCTTAATTCCATTCAGTCTACCCCGGGGAAACAAAAAAAAATAATAACAATTTAAAATGGGTTTATTGGCACTAAACCTATTTATGATAATTAATAAGGACAGACCATGCTAACAATATTGTCTTTGAAACTCCGCCTTTAAAGTCATATTGTTTTGCGCTTTACCGAGAAGCTTTTTTTTCTTTCTATTATCGTAGGAGTAAAGGTCCCAAAACTGAATTGATCTGTCAACACAAACAATAGAAAAATATTTGATTCTAATTTGTAATGGATCTTCATATGCATATCCCAGCCTTACTTCTTTTAAGCAAGTTCTGATTTTCCACCAATTTATGAAAAACTTATATCCTCCAAGAACATTATACCGGATAAGGTAACACCTGCATCGTCGAATGCTATCTTTTTAACATTTTGCAAGAATTCAACTTAACCGTTTAAGTCAAACAAAATGTGTCCCTTAATATTCCGCCAGAAATTTAAAATTGTAACATATTGTAAAATATTTTAAAATTACAATTTCACAATTGTATTTTTCTGTACCGTGGACTACAAAATTAAGAAAGACGTCGTGCGATTCAATTCCACGGTTGATATTCGCCCATCCATGACACATTTTTAGAGGTCACAGGGAATCAATAGCGTACAGCCGGTTAAACTTTGGTAAACAGAAATGCACTTACCACAAAAAATCCCGGGGATATTTCCCGCGGATGTCTTACCACGACACCATACAGTCTTCTCACGTTTCAAGATTCCTTCTTTCCCAAAATTTATGCATGATTTCGATACAGATACCCCTTTCTGTTTAAAAAAAACATAAAAAAAAAAAACAAACACCATCAAATACTAGTGTAACATACCCGACCCCTTTGAATATGGCATTTGTGCGTATACCAATTATAATATTCTTTATCCAGTGCCTAACCTGGACGTACAGAATTTTCGGGTACAAAATGAATCGCACAATTCCTATTTTGTAATATTTATCCATTAGTGTTAAAATTCTTATCCCTTAAGTGTTAACTTATGACGTCATAGTGACGTCATAATGGTGAATGTTATTTTGTACTTATTGAATCATTAAAAACAGAAGCTCTAAGCTATCCTTTGATACCAATGGTCAAGGTGATGGTAACCCCCCCCCCCCCACCCCCCATCCCCTTTCCGGGTGTGTTTTCTACAAAGTGTGGTTCAGGTAGACAGGGTTAAATGCCGTTTTCATATTTGCTTTCGCCAAGCTATGGTATGCGAAGATAGGCCCTCACTCCCAGTGGTGGTAAAGAACTCGACGCTCCTTGAGAAGGCTTCAATCGGTAGCAGCACAGCACTCACAGCGAGCTTTACGCAATCTATCAAGAAGATCAGAGAAAGGAAAAATCGTTTGCTGGTGTCCATTGTTTTTCACAGCCAACTACTTATGGCAAGCTGATGGTAAACCCAGCACAAAGCATGGGCCATAAAATACATACGTATAGATGATCTGAAACGAACACTGAATCTAAAGGAGACTAGTTTGAAAAAGGTTTAGGTGACTAAAAACATAACACAACACAAAAAGTAAGTCCCCTTTAAATAAGTGCTCCAAATTCTCATGTATGAGTCGTGAGCATCTGTCACGGCTGTTGAGCCCAGATAAAAGACAAAAAGAGGCATTTCAAAGTGATATCAATAATTTGAGGTATTGAGAAACATCTAACTTAAATGTTGAGTACTGTTCAATATGTCTGTTTCCACAACACTTGGTCAAATGAACCTCTTGACATCAGTTGTTACTACGGGTAATACAAAAGCTTAAGATGGTTCCAAACGATGCTCGATGGGATTGATGTCTGCCGTTTTGTGTTTGATGAGGTCTGGTCGACCTTGCCGAGGGATAGCATCCATTCCTGTAAAAACCGTGATAAGTCCACCCCGGTGTACTCTAAGGTCATCGCACGGGTATACACTAATCCGACGGCGACTATTATCGTCCCTACGCCATGGGCGGCGCACTCCCCATCCGCCATGACTGGGGGCATCTTTTGCATGTCTCGTTTATACACCGCGTTTACGTTTGTACGTGTTACCACAAAGAGCGATAATTTTGATCAGTTCTGATGGCAAAAATCAACACTATTTCACGGTTTATCATTTGAATATCATCATGGGTTGGCTCAGAAAACATTTTTTTTTGGCTGCACAAATAGCGATAAAAAGTTACCAAATGGAACGAACTGCGTGTGAAATTCACTGACACACTGAAGAATTGAATGTCGCAGCTTTACCAGATGCTCCCAAATGGAAAAACCACCCGAATCTGCCATGAGATGAATGAATTTATTTTTATTATTTTCATTTAGTTGCTTTAAATACGATTTTTGTTTTCACACAAAATTCCATTTTAAAACGGTTAAATTTAGTTCCACATGTCGCATACACACTACATGGTAAGCCTACAATAAAAACCCAAACAATCATCGTATCCATTTCAGTTTAAATACCACATTGGTAACTCCCGGTCATTTTCACGTGTACTATCGTCCAGGCGTGCAAATTCATGCACAAAGGCTAATATTTTTTTCATAATCTCCGACAATCGATCACATTGGCACGGAAGTGTCCTGTCCTAAAACATCAACCACCCGCATCGAAGATTCACGTTTTTTCCAGCAAATACGATCGGTCTTTTGGGAACTATTTCATTTTTTCACGTAACGGAATATATGAGTAGAAACATGTCCCATTAATTTTCGGTTTCTTAGTGCAATTTTGCTGGTCATGGTCAGATATTGATGGTCAGACAACTATTAATACGAAGGACTTGTTACTTATTTGAAAAAAAAAATGACAGATATTTATCAATGTATTTGAGCACACATTTGTTCAGTTTGACAGAATGAGATCAAGATGAAATGTATTGAGGACCCTCTTCTCGTGAATACGCAAGTTAACAGAGCCGTAAGCCATTCAACACTGTTATATTAAGGACGGTATGAAAGTAGGCATTAAACTAGAGCAAAAAGGGGAGTCAGGAGCATGGAGTGTGAGTTTCATCCCACTACGTCACTCATTTTGTAAGTCAAAGTGTATGGGGAGCCGTCGCCATTGTGTGTAATTTACGGACATCACACCAGAAAAACTCAGCTCTGCATTTCACCACACAAACAAAGATCTCCCGCACCAACTGTGACTAAGCAATCCGTCACCCCCCCACTTTATAACCCAATTTTTTGCCAATATAAAATTATGGAAAAATGTCATTGTTTAATGGCATGACTCGAGCCCGCTGTGAGCAACCACACTGATGTGGTTTCAGTGAATGTAGGGTCTACTTTTTAATACTTTTAATTCACCAAATACAAATCATGGAATATGACCCGAATAATTGCCTCTTCCAGTTTGACACATTTGCCCTTGTTTCCCACTATTCGTGATGAAGTCTAGTGTGAGCATTATAATCGTGTGTAATGGTTAGATTTTTCGTTATTGGTAAATCTTAGACCCCCATATCGTTTTTTTTTGTTTCATTGCGTTCAGTCGTCAATACGTATGTCAACCTTGAATGCTCGTTCATCCACGAGAGAGTGGAAAAAAACGAGATACCACAACGCGCATCGCATTTAACCATTCAATGCACCAGTTATGCTGCGCACGCCATATTGCATGGGAACACCCAAAACACAACGTACCAAAACAAGTGCGTGTTCTGGTATGCACACTTATTTTGACGTACAAATACCGAGAAGCATTAATCTAATCACTATTACCAAAACCAACGT
Organism: Ophioderma brevispina; assembly: GCA_023653785.1. Lineage (NCBI taxonomy): Eukaryota > Metazoa > Echinodermata > Ophiuroidea > Amphilepidida > Ophiodermatidae > Ophioderma > Ophioderma brevispina. Next base: position 14,128 of record JAMKCH010023210.1, read on the forward strand.
ATTTCATGAAGACAACGTTTAGTCTAGTACAGTCGTAGAATGAATTTAACACTGACCATAACACTCTCCTTCAATAAAAATCGAAACGGGCGACAATAGTGCGGCATCTGTATATGTATGAATATGAATTTGAAAGTTCTTTCGATATGCAATATTTTCACTGCACTACCGGAGGAGGGAATACCTTCATCAGTTTCCCCGTCGTCTGTTCTGTGTTTATTTGCCTATATAGCCAGTGCCCGCTCTACCTTGCATACCTCAAATATGTTGGTTTTATTACGTTCTTTTTCAACCCGTTATCATGTTCCCTGGCCAAGATAGCCAGCCCGTCGTATTTCTTGACTTTAGTTTCCATTTATTTTTATCAGATTTTTTTTCTTAACTCCACTGATACCTCCAACAACCACTGCAGGGTATGTTAGCACTTCCATGCCAGTAAAAACAAATACTAAATGTTTGGGTTCTGTCTTTGGTGGATGTTTCTTCAGCCATATCGCTATTATCCCTTAAAGGTCCAGGAAATGAGATGATAAACTAGTCCCACTCTTACGGGGCCTTCCATGCCATAAACAGGGACCACAAAAAAAAGAATACACTCCAGTGACATCCTTAGTGAACCTATTGATTCAGTTCAGTGCCATGCTCGACTTCCCACCAGCTCACCTGGACTTTCTATCCTGAACCCGAAGACGCAGGCTTATGAGAAACGAACGATAATTACTATTTGAAACGTCTGGCTGGAAACACCCCACCCCACACATAAGATATGTTACGACACCCAGGGACATCACTTATGACGTTCCCCGGGTCAAATGTGCAAGAACTCATGTAGTGAGAAAATCAACAACCCCTGTGCCGGACTCGATACACTCATAACAAAAGGACGATTAATTTACACAGGAAAGAATACAGTTCTTAATCCAACTATTAGACTCTGTCTTGTTTTATTCTGAACAACATCAATTGGATTTCAGTTTTGCTCAGATTTTTCTTTGTTGTCGTTGTATTAGACTGATGTCTGTTTCTTTTGGTCCATTTAATAAATAGTCCCCGGGTTGTTCTAATTGAGGATTTGTTTCAATTTAATAGGGTTGGTTGACCCATGGACTTTTTAAAATGGAATCGCAATTCAAACCAAAATCAATACCCAGTTTAAGTCCACACCAACGGAGCCTGGTTATGCTTAGTACTTTCTATTGCAGCTGTAGATTGAAAAACTGTGATTCTGCTGTTTTCATCCGTTTTATATTTTCGCAAATTTTCAAGGATAAATCGATTTTCAAAACAACTCTGGAGGGGTATCGTCATATATTGTGAAAAACGACTATTACGACACCGGAGTGTCCGTCCATCTGAAGGCTTTACTTGGACACAATGTCGGTCTTGGAAATGCGATTAAGAAAATATTTATGGCTTGTATTAATTATGCCCCACAGTCGCCTCGTCTAGGTGCAGAGCCGCTGTACTACTCAATGTGGACACTTAGAGGTTACTGTTTTCTTGTATGTGAAGAATCAATGTCCCTTAATGGCATATCAGTCTAACGGCAATAAGAACAATTTAAAATGGGTTTATTGGCAATAAAAAACCTATTATGATATTAATAACGGACAAGACCCCCCCCCCCCCATGCGTAACAAATATTGATGAAAACTCCGCCTTACAAGTCATATTGTTTGGCACCTTTTCCCGAGAAGACGCTGTTTTTCTTTCTATGATCGTAGGAGCACAGTAAAGGTCACCAAACTGAATTGAGCTGTCAACCCACAAACAATAGACACCAACATATGGTGCTTCTAAGTGTAGGATCATTCACCTTAACCGGCATCAATCCAAGACTTACTTCTTTAAGCAAGTTCTGATTTTCACCCTTTCGGATAAAAACTATATCTCCAAGAACATATACGGATAAAGGTAACACTGCATCGTCGATGACAATCTTTTTAACATTTTGCACACAGACAACTACACTCGTTGTCTCAGTCACAAACACACCAACGGCTCGGTACCTTAATATCGCAGAACTTAATTCAAATGGTAACATACTCGGCAAATATTAAAATTACAAATTTTCAACAATTGTATGTCCTACTACCCGTGGACGTAACACAATTAAGCAAGACGTTCGGTGCGATTCAATTCCACGGTTGAGATTCGGCCAACACATGACACATTGTTGAGTCACGGGAATCACAATAGAGTACAGACGGTTAAACGCACGTTGGTAAACAGCATAATCGCCAGAACTTTTGTTGTGTCAACCCCACAAATCAATAATCAATCGGGGATGTATTTCCGAGGATTTACATTACCAACGCAACCCAGACATTCTTCACGTTCAAGATTCCTTCTTGCCTCAAATTTATGCCGATTTGCGATTAAGCTACCCCTTTTCCTGTTTAAAAAAAAAAGAAAAAAAAAAAAAACCAAAACACACATACACCAGACGAGTGTAAACTACCCTGAACCTTGGAAACTATGGACAGTGTGCGCCACTAAATACACAATTAGAATATTCTTTATCCCAGTGCCTAACCTGGACGTACAAGATTTCGCGTACAAAATGAAATGTACATTCCTATTTTGTATATTTATCCCTTAGGTGTGTAAGATTTCTTATTTCCAACTTACGTGTTAATTTATGACGTCATAGTGACGTCAAATGCGGAATGTTTGTGACTGATATGGATGCTATAAAAAGAAGCTCTAAGCTATCCTTTGATACCAAATGTGCAGGTGATGGTAACCACCCCCCCCCACCTCCACCATCCCACTTTCGGGCCCCGGCCGGTTGTTTCTACAATAGTGGTTCAGGTAGACGAGGGTTAAATGCCGTTTTCTTATTTGCTTTCGCCAAAGCTATGGTATGCGAAGCATAGGCCATCACTCCAGTGTGTTAAGAACTCGACAGCTCCTTGAGAAGAGGCTTCAATCAGTCGCCGCCCCAGCACTCACAGCGCGCTTTACCAAGCCTATCCACAGACGTCAGGACAGGAAAAATCGTTGCTGGCCATTGTTTTTCACAAGCCCAAAACTGAGCGTATGGCAAAAGCTCGATGTAAACCCCGCCACTAACGCCATGGGCACATCAACATACATACGTTATAGAGTGCTCTGACATGCACCATGCTTAAGGAGACTCGTGTGAAACCGGTTTAGGTGACTTCAACCAAATAAACCAATCACCTACAAAAGCGCCGCTCCACTCAAGAACCAAAGTACCAACCCCTTTAAATACAATTGCCCCTCCCAAAAATTCTCATGTAGGGAAGTCCCTCCCCTGAGCATCTGTCCCGGCTGATTGCGCACAGCTCAACGCCAAAAAGAGCGCATTTTCAAAAAGTGCTATAACAAAGAATCTGACGGGTAATTGAGCCACAGCCTCACTAAGAGTTGAGTACTGTTCAATAATATGTGTATCCCCCACTTGTCAAATGACTCTTGACATCGGTGGTAATACGGGTATACAATAAGCTTTTAAGATGCATAACAAACAAGACTGCTCCGATCGGCGTTGACGGCAGAACTGCCGGTCTGGCGTTGATGACAAGTGCTGGTCCAGCATATCCAGCCGCGAGCTGCGCTAGCATGCCAGTCCTGTTAAATGACCGTGATACAGTCAACCCACTAGAGTACCCCTCTTCCTTCAGCGTGATTCGCACGGCGTTACACTCGGAATCCGGCACGGAGACTATGTTCGCCCCCGTACGAGTGCGGCGGCGCAGTCACCCCCACGATTACGCTAGCCTTAACTTGCTTTGGTGGGCAGACACTTTGTCATATCGTTCTCGGCTATACACAGCGTTTACGTTTGTAGAGTGTTACCACAAAGCAACGCGATAATTGTGATCAGTCTTGATGTGCAAAAATACACTATTTCACTGTTATCCATTGTATATCATCATGGGGGGCTCAGGCAAAACCTTTTTTTTGGACTGCACAAAGAGCCGGATAAAAAGCGGCCGGCACCGTTAAATGGAACAAGAACCATCCTGCTCCTGTGAAATTCACTGACACATGAAGAAGTGAATGTCTGCAGCGTTACCAGATGGATCCAAATGAGAAAAAACACGAATCTGCCAATGAAGCGGACATGATTTTATTTTATTATTTTCATTTAGTTGCATTTTGTACCATTGGGCGGATGTTTTGTGGGTGTCGACATACCTATAATATTTCCCCATTGTAAAAATAAATGAGCGTAATTTAGTTCAACCCATGTCACTTGGACAACCATTTACATGTAGCTACAATAAAACCAAAACAATCATCGATCCATTGCACTGTCTAAATACCAGAGAAGACTTGTAACTCGCCGGTCATTTTCTCGTGTACTGATAGTCCAGATCCCGTCTGTGATCTCGGTCGCCCCGATTTGTGTTTTTCAGAGGTGTTGTGTGACAAAGTGTGATGTTGGGAGAAGGGGTGAGGAGTGCTAGAGAAGTACGCCATCGCGCCGAATCGATCACCTTATGGGCACGGAAGCGTCCTTCTAAAACATCAACAACCCCCATCGGAAGATGTCACGTTTCTCAGCAAATACGATCGGTTTTATTTGGGAACTATTCATTTTTTCACGTACACGGAATATATCAACATTCTGTTGTTACTTTATTTTGTCTGGTATGTGTTTGCCATTTTTAGAAAAATGTTTTTTTCAACGCGTGGTTATTACAAGTTTTAACACGTATTCTAACCATAAGCGTTCATTTCTCAGTCACGCAAAGTGGGCCAGATAACCTTCAATTTTTCAACAAACAGTAAACACTTGCCTGGAATTACAGTTAGCCAGTCCTGATCATCCTTCCATAAATCCAGGAAATGAACGGTGAAATGTTTAAAAATTGCGAAAAAAGGTAGGTGGGTTGTACGTGTTGTGTACTGTGGGTTGGTGGCCAGACAGATGCCCCCCAGTACTGGCCGGCGACGTAGAGGGTGTCCTTTCGAGGCTTCCCGTCGGATATTCGTGTTATAGATGATCCCAAAACGCTGATCGATGAGGATTGAGGTTGCCGAATTGTAGGCCATACCATTGTTGGATGTTCTCACCAGCCAAGAATGAGTGATCTCCCTTTCCTTTGTGTGGACGGGACAGCGTCTCGTATCTCAAGCAAAAGCTGAAACACCCAGAGGGAACCAAGAGATAAACTACCACGGGCAGCAGCATTTGCTCCGTCAACATACTTACGGTGTACAGAAAGTATTGTCGCCCTCATGACTACTTCAATTACTTATACAGAGAGATGGGGAAAAATTAAAGTTCCAGACAGGAGTGCTTTAGGCCCATAGGGTATATATAGCCTTCAGGGCTGGAGAAAGCTACCACGGTGACATCCTGCAACTCTTGAGAGTGTTAAGCCGGAGACTAGAGAGTAACAATCTATCACATTGTGCGGGTGTTTCTGATATGACAAACCTCAGCCATGAGAGGTATTAAATTAAAACCACCGACCTGCGATGGAAAAACTGAAGGTAAGAAGACAACGGAGAACACTGAAGAAGAAAGAATAATTTACCACGAAAGTTGAGAGAGTATATTTGAAGGATGATTGTATGCCCTCTTAACTTCAAAACTGTCCACAGTTGACAACAAGGTGAAATTGGAAAACGCTCATGGAACAATATCTCAAAAGAAACTCTGCAAAAAAAAAAAAAAAAACAAATGGCAGAGATGTCAAAGGTATGACCTCAAGGAGACAACACTTTCCAAATAATAATTCCAAAAGTTCCAAAAAGTATAAATTGTTAGTTCATCAATAATACTTCAGCATTTGACACAATAATTGGCTTTGTTTTCCATGTTAATTATGTAAATAAGTGAGGGGGCGAGATACTTTCTGCACCGCGGTATTACGGACGGAGAAACTTATCAACTTTGGTGAGTTTTGGAAGAATGCCTCTTTCGTCTTTGATCTGCGTTCAGTCAGCCATGGAATAACAGATGTCTGTAATTTTCACACATCAGTTATTAACATCATAGAAATATTATTTAATTGTCATGCCTTCGACAAACTTTCTATATAAGAAATAGGAGCAATTATTTAGAGGGGGACTTTCTTTTGTGCTGTGTTACTGTAAGGTTATACACCTCTAACTGGCTGTGTAAGGATCAAAATCTTGGTGGACTACTTTCTGCATGGCATTGAAAAAAGGCTTTATTTAAAATGTCTGAAATGCCTAGATATAAGAAAGTGAGTGAATTTCATGATTGACATGGATGGATGTATGTTTATGAAACTAAGCGGCATGTGGACAGTGATTTTGAGGAATTACTCCTGCGGTCATCGGATTGTACTCGATTGGCAAATTACTAGCTTTGGCGCACCCTATAGAAATATGGGACCGTCCTCGCGGTTTGAAAAGGAGAAAACGGGAAGGAGGACACCAGATGTGGAGAGGGCAGTTCGTAACTAAAAAGATATTGGTCCGCAAATAAACCGTTCCCCCACACCAACACGAGATGACGGTGACTAATTTGGTGATATTTCAGCTTTGTATTTGGGGTGATGTTGTTGTTGTTTTTCCTATGTGAGAGTTTTAAATGTGAACGAAACATGCTTCACAGTTGACATTTTCCCCATAAGAATACTCGTGTATAAGTGAGTTAGGGCTTGTGTAACTATAGAGAAATCCAGTGTCATATGTCCGTATAATTTTATGAAGTTTTTGACCTTTCACCCTCGACTTGTTTATGAATCAAATGTAAGTAAACTGGTGCACTGAAAAAAATGTGATTTTTTTTTCATTGGCGGTACATGCATGTGAATTGGGAGTACATACGGTAGGTGTCAGCTACAAGATAGTAATGATTTTATGACATTTGTATGTGACACACTCAGTGATGAATTCGGCAGCTAAACGGTTTTTTTACTGCATGTGTGGAAACCGTGTGGCAGAATACTAATCAGCCCGAGCACATGCATAGGAATGCCCCAGTGATTGTAGAGTTTTTTTACTGATAGTGGAGCTAGAGTGGAGGTAGGCCTACCCTTCACGCACACCTAGCAACAGCTATCTGTCACGACCAAAAATACAGAATAAAACTAATAAAAGATTAGCTTGTTTTTTTGCTTGTCAGACCAGGCATGGGGGGGGGGGTCACCTCACATTGTGGAGGTAATTGCAATATAAGGCTTTAGGAACCCGGCGTTTTTACGCATCATTTTTGTCACCCAAAATGTCCTATTTTGCAATTTTGCCACTTTCACACACAAAGCACGTTATTTTTTGGGATATATTTTCACACAAAGACACATCCTTTTAGGAAAATTTGACCCAAAATCTCACCCAGGCACCCCTGATTTGAAACTTTTAGCAAATGTATTGTGCCAAATAACATCTATTATGGGCCATTTGCATCTCTAACCCAAAGACCCCAAATTTTGCATGTTTACAGTCACCGAGCCATTGGGTTTGAGTGTCCATCCATTTATTTGAGTGCCCCCCCCCCAACGGGTTTAATTGCTGACTCGATGCTAGCTGAACAATCCTGGTTACACTGCCGGCTGCAAAGGCCTGTTTCTAGTAAAAAAGTACATTGACCCCTCCCCGTTCTTGATCAAGATTAAGATTTGTGCATGCATATTCAGATTTCTTGGCAATGAGGGCTCCCTTCATCAGGAAATCCTAGGAGTCTAGTAGTTTTTTGTAAATGACAATAGGACAGTTAGAACTGTTTTCCTGAAAAGATTTATCCATATTTTATTTATATTTAGGCATATTCTACTGCATACAGAAAACATGGTTTATTTCTTCGAACATTCCACAAATCAGTGGATGCTTAGTCACTTACTACAACACAACATGAATTTGGGAGGGTGCTGAAGCAAGCAAGTAGCCACCCTGTCATCATAATGGAGTCTTAAAGGTATTGTGAAGAAAGCTGATGCAAAGATTTCAATGTCTAGATTCATGACACTTTTAACTAGTTTCAGGAGTCCATTGGGTATTGTTATATGGCCTCCATTTTTCTGATAAAACTTTTAAAACATATTTTTCTCAATTTATTTGAGAAAAGTTTACACCAGGCAAGTATTTTGTTACTTAATAATGAGAGAAAGGGGAATAACCTAGGTGTTTTGAAGTGCACCTGTTTAGATTGCCAATAAGGGAAGTGGGGATTCCCCAGAATGCTAAAAATTTAGGTAAATGACTCAGCTTGTTTATGCTTTTTTAAAGATCAAAACATTGCAAGATCTGGGAATTCCCCCACAAAGTTCTATATGAGTGATGTTAATTAGATTTGGGAAATTGATTTGATGTGTGCAAGGTCAGGTGATAGCATGGAGGATGATTTTTTTTGTAATGATTGGGAGTTTGTTAGAAAGGGGAATCTATCTGTGGGTAGTTAAATACTATCACTGGAAGGACTCGCTGCCAGCATCCACTAGTATTAAACAAGTAGCTAGAGATTAGCTAGTTTTTACTCTGCCTTGAGGAGCTGACCTGTACAGTGCCAGGATTTATATATTGTATTCCATGTGAGCAGAGGGCTTGTAATTATTCGACTGTCATCTTTGAAGCCGAAAGTGCTGGGAATCAAAATGAGGATTCCAAAATTATGGACGAAGAAATCGTGGTGATTTATCTTGGACTGATACTGTGGCTTTATTATCGTCGATGGGACTTAATTTATCCTTGTCGTCTTGAACTGATGGAAACGATACCTTCAGGACTGAGAAGATTGCCGTGGAAATAATACCTGAGGAGTTTTGTATGAAAACTTGGCGCGTCATTTGGAAGTCCTCCCTGTGAGGACATATCCTCGTGAACTGCAAACGCTTCTTGTGGACGGGCATTTTACTGGGACATTTGAGAACTAAGTATCACCTTAGTGGTGTAATGGTGTAAATTTTGATTTATGTAATGTTGTGGGACATACCAAATGTCTTGAACCAATTACAATCATTAAAATCTGTTATCTTATATAAAATTCAGATCACTTGTGCAACAAGGACTATTTATTTGTGTTTGAAAGGTATTTCTGGCCGTTGACGTCCACGAGGACGTCATAACATAATATAGGTTATTACACCACTAACTGGCTGTCGTACAGGATTATCAAAAATCTTGGGTGGACTACTTTCTGCATGACATCTGGAAAAAGTGCTTAAAATGTCTGAAAATGCACTAGTTATATAAGAAAGTATGAAAATTTCAGATTGAACATGATATAGACTGGTAGGTTTCTAATAAGCGGGCATTTGGACGTGATTTTGAGGGGAAAATTACTCCGCGGTCATCCCAATTTTACATCGATTTGCCAAATACTAGCTTTGGCGACTAAGAGAATCTGGGTTGCCGGTCTGACATCGGGCAAGTTTGGTGATTCGTAACTAAAAAAATTTCTCTGGTCATCATATGGTTCAAAAATTTGGTTATTTGGTATTCAGCTTTGTACTTTGGGCGGTGATGTTGTTGTTTTTCCTCTGTGTGAGAGTTTTAAATGTGAAAGAAAACATGCTCAAAGTTGCCATTTTCCCCATAGACTACTGTGATAAGTGAGTTGTGGTGTGTAACCTTAACAAAACGTTGATAGCGGTTGATGGAAGTTGATCTATGCTTTATTGTTGGAACAAATAGGAATAAGAGGTCAAATCGGAAAGACCCGGTCATCTGCACCCATTGCCACAGTAAAGTATGTGGCCTATGAAGCATCAAGCGCTCCAAGCAACTTAATTTTTTGAAAATCGTTTTTTTACGGATATCTGTTGAATTTATTAAAATAATTGCTAAGATCTTCCAAATGCACGTTAATTATGGTTTCAAAAGCTGATTATGATATTTCGAGAGAACATAGCTTAGGAAATGATTAAAATGCATTACAAGAAAACTGTAACAAAGTACTTCGTTTACATTATTTTCTTTATGATATGCAGCGGAAGATACACGCATTATGCTAGCCACCCTGTCTCTTGGGTACCTGTGGTCAATAGCGAATATCTCTAGATTAACGCGAACAATGATATAGACACAAACGTTGGTTTTGGAAAACTGAATAAGCCACGTTAAAATAATTGACATATTATGATTTAAAAAACATAATTCAAAAAAGAGATTATTCTGGTTGTTTCTGCATCGGAACAACATTTATAGACAAGTAACGCAATTATCGATGAGTAAACATTATTAAAGGCAATGTCACGTTTTATTGGTTCGGGTGCTGTTACGTGGCAAAAAAGGATCTCGTCTCCAGAGAGCCTCGAAGCAGCGATATGGACTGTAGGATTGAAATAAAAGCCAATGGATGCTGGGAAAGAAACGGGATCTAATGGTGAAGGCCGATGAAAAGAACCTCTTAGTAGTTAATCCTTAGGTTTACAATAGTGTTTTATTTGTCCTTCCAGAAAGCGAGCTTCGCAAAAGGCAGGAAGTCCTATGAATCTGCCGAAAGAATGTTTGCGCTTGTAAAAAAACGCCATCATATCACGCCAGTAGAGTATTGCATGAGATTACACTCGGTGATCATGAAGACGGAATAGTGTACATACTTATATAAAGTATTGAATGGATTGGCCCAGCTTTGTACGTAGTGCCGTTTTGCCAGGAGTATAAACGATCAGTGCTTAGGGTCAGATTCTCACAAGTCGTTTGTCACTAGTGAAACATCACATCTTATGGCCGAAGGTATATTGCAGCTTTTGTTCTGTAGCTCCAGTGCTTTGAATAGTGGGATTCCCAGATCCCTTAAAAATGCCGGCTCGGTCCATAACTTTATATCAGAGCTTCAAAATCGTGAACCATGGGTATATTGTAAGGACAAAGGTTTTACTTGTATATGGGAGAACTGTAATGTCGCTTATATTTTGTCCAAGCAGGTTTTAGGTATTGCACAGAGCAATAAGGCATCTCCGATACTAATTGCTTGTGAGATTATTATTATTCATTATACCAAAAATGTGGCACACAAAAACTTGACAACACAAAAGAAACAGTGGAACGTATATCAATGTGAGTGGAGGGAATGTTTTTAGCCATTGCACGAGAACTACTTTAGCTAATCAGCTAAAAAGAAAGGCAAGTTTACCGAATAATCAAGTTACCAACGTTCAGATCTCATGGTAAACACCTTCCCTACACTTTTGCACTCAGTAAAACTTGATTGGCCAAGACACTTTTAAAACATTAAGGGAGAGAGATGTCCTCAAAATAAAGCATTTGTACAACATTATGGTTGCCGAGGTATTATTTTAAGTAAAAAGGAAAGCGGATGGACACGAATATTCGGGAAATGGAGTGCCCGTATCTCTTTTCGAAGCGATTGGACAAAGACTCCATCATAATAATTTTGCTGTAGGGGGATCGCAACACCTCATCTACAGCTGTTGAGAGTTCTGTTAACTTCCCAAAACATTGAATAATGCGGGTAATCCCTTTTACACCTGAGTAGCAGTCATGAGTAGCCTCTAGAGAGGAGTAATTGAAAGTAAAGGCCTACTCAAGAGGCAAAGGGCGCTAGGGCATATCAAATAGGACACAGCTCGAACACAACCGTCGGCGTGCGGGTCGGGTCGCTTATCCACTGCGACATTATGTGCCCCCAGTGAACAAAATGGTCACCGATTTGAAACTGGACCCCTCGCAAAAGGTACAAAACAAATGCCTTGTCTCTTTAGTTATTCAAGAGAAAGTATTAGCAATTAATATTAGAGCGTGTTCCAATTTGCCATTGTAAAAGTGTCAACTATAGGTGTCTCCTTTATTGTTTATTCTCCTTTTTGGTTAAGAAGTTCATGTGTGATCACTTCATTCCCCGGAGACAAGATCCGGACACGATTCAATAGAAGTATTTAACATAGTATGAAACGTTGCTTACAAATGTAATAGTATGTGAGTGACGTTCATACCATTCAACGTGCCATTGTTATAACGAGAGAAGCGTAAACCTAGCGGCTTTAGCAGGGATTTGTATGCAAAAATTAACCGGGGACTATTATTCAAGGATGTGGATATTAAGTACATTTTGGTATTAACCGTGGACGGTTATTCAGTGTAGTGTAAATGCTCTCCATTTTCATGGATTGCGGTATGAGGAATTAGTATAACTATGATTAAACTAAGCTCAATGTGTTAGAACTATTTTAAAGTAAACCTTTCGCCGCATGCAAGCTCGAACGAATTAGTTTAGATTCTAACTGGAGCTTGCATAATTATACTAAAAAATACAATTTTCAAGATTCTGGTGCTGGACGGATTGTTGATGCACATCAAATTCATAGCAATTGGAATAACATATTTTTTTTAAACATCATGTGAATGTGAAACATAATAACTTATTTTAAAATGGGCCCTCGCACATTTTCAAACCAGATAGAAATTTTCATTTAGTCAGTAGTTGGAAGAAATGCAATAATTTTATACAAAACAATATCATACCATAAAAAATGGGAGCCGTAATAAAGAGGCCAAAAGCATGGAGTTATTTTGAACCTAATTTGTGGGTCTGCCGTAACTTTAATCCAACCCTGTGTACATTGCTATGAATATCACAAACTGGTACTTCATTGATATTAAGGTCAAAAGCACCAGATGATCAAAAAGGGTTTCCCCACTTGCATTTTATCAATTTCTGCAATTTCCCTCATTGTATTTTTTATAGAAAAACGTAAAAGCAAGTAAAATGATTTTAAAAAATATTGAGTTCAAATGAGTGTCAAACTTATTGTCTCATCGAATTTCTTCATCGCTATATAATTTAGTTTGGAAATTTATGACGGGCGTTATAACAATGTGTGTGTTGCACACCACCAAACAGTAGTAGCATATACAGAGGAAAATACTAAGAACAAAAGAGAGGGAAATTTGACTTTGATGGCATTTGAGAGCAACCGCCGGACCCAAGACACCATTGGTTTTGACAACAAGACATTTGCAAAGGCGTTCTTTTACTTATGTTGTATTTGCGGTGATTAATGATTATTCAATACCTATGAAACCTCTCTCAAGTAGTCAGCTAGAGGTGTTTTTTAACCTAAGGAAGGATGTGTTTTTCTTGGTCGCGTGCACAAAGCTTGCTTATCTAATTTAATTCGTTGGGGCAGAACTTTGCTGCTCATGGTCAGGTAGTAATGGTCAGATTTTAATCAACGATCATTTTACGCTGTTAACGGAAAACAATGTTTTTGTATCCATCCAACCCTTGAGCACACTCACTCACTCACTCACTCACTCACATCACTCACTCATCACTCACTCCGTCGGACATTGCTGGGCATTGTTTCACAAGCCAAACTGAGCTTATGGCAAGCTGCAGGTTAAACTAGCACAAAAGCATGGGCACAGAAAATACATACGTAATAGTGAGCTGAAACTGGACACTGATCTAAAGGAGATAGTTTGAAAACGGTTTAGGTGACTTCAAAACATAACACAACACAAAAAGTAAGTCCCCCTTTAAATAATTGCTCCTAAATTCTCATGTAGGAAGTCTGAGCATCTGTCACGGCTGATTGAGCACAGATAAAATGACAAAAAAGAGCATTTTCAAAAGTGATATCAATAATTGAGGGGTAATGAGAAACCAGCTAACTTAAAGGTGCAACGAGGATTTCAAAAACCAGGTGTCCCGACAACATGTGAAAATTTGATTTTGGCACTGGTGTAAAGCTTTATATCAAAAATATCCCCATCTGTAAGGATTAAGATGGAGAACTGTTTCTTTGGTACAAAAATTGTGAAATTTCTAATTTCGTATAGGAGCAACACGACAAAAACAATTCAGGCCTATGTTTTCTATTGAAATAAAGCATATACAAATCACCTGTGTTTTCATTTTTAGTTATGTCTTGCTAACCAAATAAAAAGGTAGGGCATCTACTTGAGCGTCTAATCTAGACGGAATCACAACATTTCACAGAAAAGTGTGCTTCAAACTCTCGGTGCCCTTTACGAGTGAGTACTGTTCAATAAAGTCTGTTTCACCCACACTTGTCAAATGACCTCTGACATCTGTGTACCACTGGTATACAAATAACGCTTAAGATGATCCCAAACGATGTCGATGGGATTGAGGTCTGCCGTTTGTGTTGATGAGTCTGGTCAGACGCTGCCGAGGGATAGCATCCATTCCTGTAAAAACCGTGATAAGTCATCCAGTGTACTCTAAGCATAAACACGATCCGATGGCGATATGTTCGCCCCTACGCGTGGGCGGCGCCATCACCCCTCCGCCATGACTGGGGGCATCTTTTTCATCTCGTTTTACACCGCGTTTACGTTGTTTGTAGTCGTTACGAACAAAGATAGATAAGAGCGATAATTTTGTCAGTTCTGATGCAAAATTCAACACTATTTTCACTGTTATCCATTTGTATATCATCATGGGTGGCTCAGGAAAAAATGTAAATTTTTTGGTGCAACAAATCGCGTAGCGGATAAAACGTTACAGTTACAAAATGGGGAAACGGAACTGCGTGTGGAAATTTGATGACACATGAAGAATGTGAATGTCTGCAGCCGTACCATATACATCGCTTCCCAAATGGAAAAAAAACCGGATTGCCAATGAGTGGACTGAGTTATTTTATTAGTTTCATTTCGTTTGCTTTAAATACGATTGTTGTTCCAAAAAAATTCCATTTTAAAACATGGTTAAAATTTAGTTCCACAGTCAGGTTACACACTACAGGTAGCCTACACTAAAAACCAAAACAAATCCGTATCCATGCAGTCAAATACCACATTGTAAATCGCCGGTAAATTTTGCACTGATATGATAGTCCAGGCGTAGCACAATCCATGCACAAACGAGCTATTTTTTTCAGATCTCCGAAATCGATCACATGGGCACGAAGCGTCCTTCTAAACATCAACAACCGCATCGGAAGATGTCACGTTTTTCAGCAAATACGATCGGTCTTTGGGAACTATTCAATTTTTCACTTACACGGAATATATCAAAATTCTGTTGTTACTTTATTTTGTCTGGATGTTTGAATTTTACGAAAAATGATTTTTCTCACGCGGCTGTTATTACCAATTTTTAACACGTATTTCGAAACCATCAGCGTTCATTTCTCAGTCATGCAAAGTGGGCGATATAACCTTCAATTTTTACAACCAACAGTAAGACACTTGCCCTGGAATTCCAGTTTAAGCCAGTCCCTGACATCATCCTTCCATAAATCCATGGAAATGAACGGTGAAATTGTTAAAAATTGCGAAAAGTAGGTTGCCGTTGTGTACTGTGTGTTTGGTGGCCAGGGTGCCCCCCAGTAATGGCGGCGACGTAGAGGGTGTCCTTTCGAGGCTTCCCCGTCGGATTCGTATGGATTGAGGTTCTGGCCTAATTTGTAGTGCCATACCATTCGTTGGATGTTCTCACAAGCCAAGAATGAGTTGATCTCCCTTCCTTTGTGTGGACTGGCGCTATCTTCAATGAAGACAAGGCTACCACGGGCAGCATCATTTGCTCCGTACAACATACTACGGTGTACAGAAAGTATTGTCGCCCTCTATGACCTACTTCAATTACCTATATACAGAGATGGGGAAAATTATGTCAGAAAGGCAAGTGCTTTAGGGCCATAGGGTATATATAGCCTCAGGGCTGATCCATGCTGCCTGCACTCTTGATGTGTATATAGAGAGTAACAATCTAAATAACATTTTGCTGTGTTTTTGATATTGACAAACCTCGCTGGGTATTTAAAAACGGCAAAAATTGAAGGGTAAGAAGACAAAGGAGAACACTGAAGAAGAAAGAAAATTTACCAGAAAGTTGAGAGATGACTATTGAAGGATGATTTGTATGCCCTCCTTACTTCAAAACTGTTCCACAGTTGAAAACAAGGGTGAAACGCTCATGGAACAATATCTCAAAAGAAACTCTGCAAAAAAAAAAAAATAAATGGACGGATGTCAAAGGTTATTGACCTCCAAGGAGACAACACTTTCAAATAATAATTCCAAAATGTTCCAAAAGTATTAATTGTTAGTTCATCAATAATACTTCAGCATTTGTACACAATATTGGCTTTGTTTTCCATGTTAATTATGTAATAAGTGAGGGGGCGAGAATACTTTCTGCACACGGTATACGGACGGAGAAATTATCACTTTGGTGAGTTTTGAAAATACCTCTTTTCGTCTTTGATCTGCGTTCAGTCAGCCATGGAATAGCAGATGTCTGTAATTTTCACACATCAGTTAATTAACAATCATAGAAATATTATTAATTTGTCATGCCTTCGACAAACTTTCTATATAAGAAATTAGGAGCATTTATTTAGAGGGGGACTTTCTTTTGTGCTGTGTTTAACATAACGTTGATCAGCGGTTTATGGAAGTTGATCTATGCTTTATTGTTTGGAACAAATAGGAATACGGGTCAAATCGGAAAGACCCGGTCATCTGCACCCATTGCCACAGTAAAGTATGTGGCCTATGAAGCATCAAGCGCTCCAAGCAACTTAATTTTTTGAAATATCGTTTTTTAAGAATATCTGTTGAATTTATTAAAATAATTGCTAAGATCTTCAAATGCACCTTTAATTATGGTATTCAAAAGCTTATGATATTTCGAGAGAACATAGCTTAGGAAATGATTAAAATGCATTACACGAAACATGAATAACAAAGTATTCGTTTATCATTATTTTCTTTATGATATGCAGCGAAAGATACACGCATTATGCTAGCCACCCTGTCTCTTGGGTACCTGTGGTCAATAGCGAATATCTCTAGATTAACGCGAACAATGATACAGAACAAACCGTGTTTGGAAACTGACTTAATCCACGTTAAAATAATTACTATATGATTTAAAAGCACATAATTCAAAACACGGATTATTCATGGTGTTTCTCATCGTAAACATTTATAGACAAGTAAACGCATTCATAGATGAGTAAACATTGTTACTGCATGCACTTTTATTGGTTCGTGCTGTTACGTGGCAAATCAAGTGGTCTCGTCTCGCAAGAGCCTCGAAGCAGCGAATATGGACTGTATGGATTGAAATCATAATGCATATGGATTCTGGGAAAGAAACCGGGCTCTAATTGTTGAAGGCGATGAAACCTTATTGTAGTTTAATCCTATGTTTACAATATGTTTTTAGTTGTGCTTCCAGACAGCGAGCTTCGCAAACTTGCATGAATTTCCATGAATCTGCCGCAGAATGTTTTGCGCTTGTAGAAAACGCCATCATATCACGCCAGTATTGCAGGAGATACACTCGGTTACCAATTAAGAAAGAATAGCGTACATACTTATATAGAAGTATTGAATGGATTTGCCCAGCTTTGTATTAGTGACGTTTTGCAGGAGTATAAACCGATCATTGCTTAGGTCATGATCTTCACAAAGTCGTTCTGTCACTAGTGAAAACATCCACATCTTATGGCCGAAGGTCTATTGCAGCTGTAGCACCAGTGCTTTGGAATAGTGGGATTCCCATATCCCTTAAAATGTAGACTCGGTCAATAACTTTAGATCAGAGCTCAAAATCGTGAACCATGTGTATATTGCTGACAAAGGTTTTGATTGATCGGGGAGGAACTGGTCATGTCGCTTATCATTTTTTCCCAAGCATGTTTTAGTGTATTGCACAGAGCAATAAGGCATCTCCGATACTAATTGCTTGTGAGATTATTATTATTCATTATACCAAAAATGTGGCACACAAAAACTTGACAACACAAAAGAAACAGTGGAACGTATATCAATGTGAGTGGAGGGAATGTTTTTAGCCATTGCACGAGAACTACTTTAGCTAATCAGCTAAAAAGAAAGGCAAGTTTACCGAATAATCAAGTTACCAACGTTCAGATCTCATGGTAAACACCTTCCCTACACTTTTGCACTCAGTAAAACTTGATTGGCCAAGACACTTTTAAAACATTAAGGGAGAGAGATGTCCTCAAAATAAAGCATTTGTACAACATTATGGTTGCCGAGGTATTATTTTAAGTAAAAAGGAAAGCGGATGGACACGAATATTCGGGAAATGGAGTGCCCGTATCTCTTTTCGAAGCGATTGGACAAAGACTCCATCATAATAATTTTGCTGTAGGGGGATCGCAACACCTCATCTACAGCTGTTGAGAGTTCTGTTAACTTCCCAAAACATTGAATAATGCGGGTAATCCCTTTTACACCTGAGTAGCAGTCATGAGTAGCCTCTAGAGAGGAGTAATTGAAAGTAAAGGCCTACTCAAGAGGCAAAGGGCGCTAGGGCATATCAAATAGGACACAGCTCGAACACAACCGTCGGCGTGCGGGTCGGGTCGCTTATCCACTGCGACATTATGTGCCCCCAGTGAACAAAATGGTCACCGATTTGAAACTGGACCCCTCGCAAAAGGTACAAAACAAATGCCTTGTCTCTTTAGTTATTCAAGAGAAAGTATTAGCAATTAATATTAGAGCGTGTTCCAATTTGCCATTGTAAAAGTGTCAACTATAGGTGTCTCCTTTATTGTTTATTCTCCTTTTTGGTTAAGAAGTTCATGTGTGATCACTTCATTCCCCGGAGACAAGATCCGGACACGATTCAATAGAAGTATTTAACATAGTATGAAACGTTGCTTACAAATGTAATAGTATGTGAGTGACGTTCATACCATTCAACGTGCCATTGTTATAACGAGAGAAGCGTAAACCTAGCGGCTTTAGCAGGGATTTGTATGCAAAAATTAACCGGGGACTATTATTCAAGGATGTGGATATTAAGTACATTTTGGTATTAACCGTGGACGGTTATTCAGTGTAGTGTAAATGCTCTCCATTTTCATGGATTGCGGTATGAGGAATTAGTATAACTATGATTAAACTAAGCTCAATGTGTTAGAACTATTTTAAAGTAAACCTTTCGCCGCATGCAAGCTCGAACGAATTAGTTTAGATTCTAACTGGAGCTTGCATAATTATACTAAAAATACAATTTTCAAGATTCTGGTGCTGGACGGATTGTTGATGCACATCAAATTCATAGCAATTGGAATAACATATTTTTTTTAAACATCATGTGAATGTGAAACATAATAACTTATTTTAAAATGGGCCCTCGCACATTTTCAAACCAGATAGAAATTTTCATTTAGTCAGTAGTTGGAAGAAATGCAATAATTTTATACAAAACAATATCATACCATAAAAAATGGGAGCCGTAATAAAGAGGCCAAAAGCATGGAGTTATTTTGAACCTAATTTGTGGGTCTGCCGTAACTTTAATCCAACCCTGTGTACATTGCTATGAATATCACAAACTGGTACTTCATTGATATTAAGGTCAAAAGCACCAGATGATCAAAAAGGGTTTCCCCACTTGCATTTTATCAATTTCTGCAATTTCCCTCATTGTATTTTTTATAGAAAAACGTAAAAGCAAGTAAAATGATTTTAAAAAATATTGAGTTCAAATGAGTGTCAAACTTATTGTCTCATCGAATTTCTTCATCGCTATATAATTTAGTTTGGAAATTTATGACGGGCGTTATAACAATGTGTGTGTTGCACACCACCAAACAGTAGTAGCATATACAGAGGAAAATACTAAGAACAAAAGAGAGGGAAATTTGACTTTGATGGCATTTGAGAGCAACCGCCGGACCCAAGACACCATTGGTTTTGACAACAAGACATTTGCAAAGGCGTTCTTTTACTTATGTTGTATTTGCGGTGATTAATGATTATTCAATACCTATGAAACCTCTCTCAAGTAGTCAGCTAGAGGTGTTTTTTAACCTAAGGAAGGATGTGTTTTTCTTGGTCGCGTGCACAAAGCTTGCTTATCTAATTTAATTCGTTGGGGCAGAACTTTGCTGCTCATGGTCAGGTAGTAATGGTCAGATTTTAATCAAGATAATTTTACTCTGTTTACGGAAACAATGTTTTTGTATATTCACCTTGAGCACTAACTCACGCACTCACTCACTCACTCACTTCATCACCACTCACTCACTCGTCGACATTTGCTGTCGGGCGTTGATGACGGCTCTCCAGAAGTGAAGGTCAGATGCAAACTGTGGATTTTCAATCACGTTGACCCTCCAATGAAGGGATAAAGAGGATGGTTTTCGGACCGTCCATGGTGAAGGTTTACATGTGTCAAGTTTCAGACACTCCCCTTGGATCTTTGAATGACTGTCAACTGCGTCTCCTATGTTGCAATTGTGTCATCAATGTCACCATACTATTCATTAATTGTCATGTATGTCTTCTAACATTCTAACTCCATTTAATACTGATGATAAGCATTCTCGTGTGCACCATCGATCGATTTTCTTAGTGATCTTAGTTAGACACAGGTTTCACAAACCATACAGTAGGACGTTTGCTTTCTACAGTGGCCTGAAAGAGACGTATTTTGAGGTGTCTTGGCAAGGCTGACCTCCAAATTTTACATTTTATTGAAGCCTTCCATGCCAGGCTTTCCTTACTTTGAAATCCTGGATGGATGTTTGTGACCGATGACCCCAGATATTTGAGTCGTTTACCGCTAGCGACTGCATCTACGTTTTATTATTCTACCACACGTTGGTCGCTTGAATGCCACAAATGGGGTTTCTTTGCATTCGAGTAACCCACCCTAAATGAAGAATGCTCAAACTGCTTTGAGTTCTTGTGCTTTTCCAATGTATCTGACAGAAAGCACAATATTATCTGCAAAAATCGGAAGTATGTTACTTCCACAATGGACCAAAACGTTGGCTCTTTTCCTCGTTGCCCCGATGCAGGCCCCCCCCACACCCCCCCCCAGCTGTTATACATAGGTCAATATTTAACACAGAAGGTACACACGCAGAATATTTATTTATGTACAAGACCGTTGAATATGGAATAAGGAAAATAAGCCTTCCTGAAGCAAACCCAAGAGCATAAAGGAAGCAAAACACTGCTTCTTCTTACGCTACACTCGCTATTTAGAGTAAGCACTTCGTTTGTATAATTATATACTGCCTTGTATTAAATGCAGACTGTAAGATTTCAAAATTGTCTATTTTTGCAGATACAATAACAACATTAACAAAAATATGTATAACATAAACATATAGTATATTAAAATCAATGACGAGAGAGATGATCAAAAGGCCGAGAAAGGCCAGAAACGGTCACTCCCAAATGACTTGTTCCTATAATAACATTATATATGATACAATCAAACAAAGGGATAACATATTTAGACCTTTTTTCTGAATTCATTTGTAACGTTTTTGATATTATCTGGCATTGAGCTCCAAAGACTTGGTCCACATGATCTGACTCCTTTAGAAGCAAAATAGTTTTATTTTACTGCAGGTCATTATTCTTTGCATGTCTCATTTGATAGTCATGAACATTGCATCTTATATTGAAGTAATTATTGAAAATAGGTGGAAGGTTATTAGTTGAATATTTATATATAAATATTCTCAGCACCAATTTGAAAATGTCATAATTATACGTTTAGAATATTGAGTTCTCCAAATAATGGCTTACTGTGATTTTTGAAGTGAACATTGCAACTATTTCGGACTGCATGTTTTGTAATTTAAATACTTTATCCATTTTTGTCTTACACGAATTAGCCGATTTAACACTTGAGTGACCAAGGGGTTTTCACTCCCGTTAGCGACCAAAGGGGGGGGGGGGCATGGGACCCCACACTAAGGAAACTACTTTCCCGACAGATTTTTCGCACGAAATTTATACCACATGTAAAAGCTCATAAGACAACACCAAATCAACAATAACAAATAAAATTTAGAATTTGAGCTGCAAATTAGGGGAAAAACATTGTTTTCAAAACATACGAAAATTGGGCAAAAATTCCAATGAACTTCGCACTTACATCAAACTGTTTGAAAACTTATTTTATGTTGAAATCTACTCTAGAAGAACCAAATTGCAGTTTGAGACAATCCTGTATTGTTAGGAGTGTTGCAAAATACACGTCATTTTCCCATAGAGTTTGTAGAGTAACGGTTTAGCAACGTCCACAATGAAATTGTATGTTTTCAGCACATACTGTATAAAAGGGTTAATTATTGTTATTGTTATTAATAAATGTTTAATTACATGTATGTGTGCACATATATCAGCAAAAACATGTCTATGGTTCTTTTATTTTTAAAAATATTCTCAGATGAATTCCGTTGGTGCCCGGGGGAAGGGGTCCATGAGACCCTCACTGATTAACTATACTCATTAACGGACAACTCAGACAATTACAAAAAATCGACAAAAAAATCCCACGTGCAAAGCGGCCAGGGCAAAAACAAATTTTGAGGGGCCATAGGAACACCCACTTGCTCACTTAAGTGTTAAATACGGTAAGATAAGTGTGCAGTACAAGGAACGCAAAATGCGTTTTGATAAAAAAAGTGTCTAAGTTTGTTCGGTATACCAGCATTTCTAGACACAAATACGTTCCTTTCACGTTAAATTCTCGTCAATAATTACACCTAGGGAATTGGTTTTATCTACCATTGTTACATATGTACCATCGAGTGTAATTGTAATATTATTTTCATATGTGACAGTGTTTTGCCGGATACCCATAATCATTAAATTTGTTTTTGCAAGCATTTACTAATAGTTTGTTAGCTTTGAACCAATTTGATACTTCTGGAAGCTCCGTGTTCTTTATATCAACCTTACTTTCGATTGTATTATGTGAAAAACAACAGTAGTATCATTATGCAAAAGGGATAAATTCCAATATTGATGATTTATTAATAATTATCAGTGATATATAATTATAAAACAATGAAGCTAATATTGAACCACATATGATGTTTTGAGATTTTACATGGATTGTAATAAAATACAAATTGCTTTTCTATTGAAAAGATACTTTTTGAACTATTCCAATGTTTGTAAACTCACTGAAGCATAATATTCCAGTTTATAAAGTAAAATGTTCTGATTATTCTTATATCAAATCTAACTATATACGAACGGTGGTTCATTACGGTTACTGACCATATTAATTTTATCTACAATTCTATACTAGCAAATTAAGTTGAAAGATCCTTTCGAAAAACCCGAATTGTTGTTATTTAGAATTTGCTATATTGTCATATGATTGACACATCGTATTGAAAACAAGTCGTTTGAGTATCTTAGAAAAACAGGGCCAAGATCGAAATGGTCGGTAGTTTGAATAAGTATAGGCATTGGTCTTTTTTTTGTATATTGGTATGCAGTTTTTAAAGCAATTTGGAACATTTCCGTTTGAAATAATGATAGGTTAAAATCATAGCAAGTAGTTTACTGATTTCCTGCGCTTTTTAAAATATAATTTTAAGTATATTTAATTGCAAAGTTATTGACAAATTTACTACTATGTTAATTATTTTCATATTAAATATTTGGTGATAGGATTAAATGTGTTTACAACCTTGCCGGACTTTGGGTCAGAAGTAGCCCAGAGAATTTGAATTTCTAATTAATATCCATGAAAAGCTGACACTGCGTGACCTTGAAAATCAGAACTCATTTTGGGCTAAAAAACGAAGTCATTTCAAAGTTGATTGGATTGTAGTGGTTTCCCCTTCTTAAAAATAGCGTCACGCACCCCCTGAGACGTTCTAATAGTTTTTCTAGATTTTTTGCCTAACTTCTTTGATTCGTTTCAAGAATAGATATGCTAACCTTTTGCAAAAATTGCCCACAAAACCCCAAAAGCCAATGAAAACATTAATGGGCCTCTCTACAAACTGCCGGTGCCAAGTCAAAGATTTGGATCACGTCTAGTCTACTTGTGCGCCCGTTCGTATGAGTACAAGAGTCACCGCTCGCTCTTAAAAAAATTTCACAATGAGAAGCGTGAAATTCACGACAGTCGGATGCAACAAACCGTTCGATTTTTCGTATGTAAATTAAACATTTTTGGGAGCCTTGGAATTATATTTTATAAATAACGACAATCAGGGACCTAGTCAACCAAATTGTTTTGCCGAATATGTGAAAGTGAGAGCAGGACAGGAGAAGACATTATGATACAATTTACTGGATGTGTGAACGGCGTTGTGCAGTGAGGCCAAGGCGGAAGGATTTCTGTGTAATTTTGAGCTGTGGGTGAACCTATCAAATTACAAGTGCCAGCGGTGGTTTATGGGTAGGTTTAATTCAAATTTTTACCATGGCATTTGTAAATTTGTAGGTTCGCTACTCATATACCTCGATAGAGAAGGGAAGACCCAGCTTCACAGAAATCGACCTTGAAAAGGGGCAGGACTTCCGAGAAAAAAAGGTAAAAAATAAGAAAAATAAATAAGAAAAA